>CAJHQQ010001576.1:0-91089 GCA_905132885.1 Moricandia moricandioides
TTTTCTCGTTTCGTTCTCCCACCCGTTTCTGTTGAAATGATTTCTAAGAGAAGTGTGTGTGTTTTAGTAAGGTGCATAAAATGAGGTGTTATATTCAATGAAAATAATAATTTAATAGAAAGACTAAGAAATAAGTAACTTTGGATTTTAGCTTTAATGCGCAAGATTAAGTATGTAATGAAAAAAGTTAGATCTCTTGTTAACAAACATTATAGGAAAACAAAAGCACTTGAGGAAAAGTGATGCAATGAGGTCCATACACGTCTGATTTTGCTGTCATGCTGGTACGTCCAAAGAAACACACCGTCCAACCACATCACTACTTAACAACTACAAATTTCCATCTTTCACTTAAAACTTTATTAAAAAGAGAGAAAAAAGAAAAGTGAATTGCCAACTTATTCTTTTTTTTTCCTTTTTTTGAGCAAATTATTCATATACTCGACAGCGACGAAGAGGAAACCCCAGAAGAAAAAAACGAGAAGCCGAAAATATCTCTCTCTTTTGCAATCATTCAAGTCAAGCAGAAGAATTATCTCTCAAATAGAACCACTTTGGGTTTTCTTTTTTAGGGTTTTGTACAAAAGTGTTTGATCCGAAGAATCTAATGCCGGCTGTCGAACCAGATTCTCGCTTTCGCTTCGGTTTGCTCTAATGTGACCTTGAATCGTGATCTCTTTTTGGAGTACTTTTTTTTCTGAGAAATATCAGATGAGAAGTTGTGGGTTGCTTCTTCTCAACTTCCTCTTCTTCTTCTTCAGTCCGATTTTGACAGGTACAGTATCTTCAATCCGATACAATAAGATTCTATAGTTTGGGGTGCTCATGCCCTTGTCTTGATATGATGACGATTCTGTGTTAAGAAACGAGTGTTGGGTTCTGTTGCAATGGATTGTTTGTTTCTCCAGGGTGCTTTCAAGTGGAGGGGAGCATTTGTTGGAACTTATGGGATAAACTATGGAAGGATTGCTGATAACATCCCTCGCCGGATAAAGTAGTCTTACTTCTAAAGCAAGCTAAAATTCGGAATGTGCGTATATACGATGCAGATCACACGGTCCTTGAAGCTTTCAGTGGCACTGGTTTAGACCTTGTGGTTGGGCTCCCAAATGGCTTCTTGAAAGAGATGAGCTCAAATGCTGATCATGCACTCACTTGGGTCAAAGACAATGTTCAGTCCTTTCTTACCAAACACTCGGATCCGTGGTATCGCCATAGGAAATGAAGTTCTGGGAGGCGGTGATTCCGAGCTCTCTGGATCCTTACTAGGCGCGGCTAAAAATGTCTACATGCGTTGAAGAAAATGAATCTGGAGGAGACGGTGCAGATCACCACGGCTCATTCACAGGCTGTGTTTGCTAATTCATACCCGCCTTCCTCTTGTATTTTCAAGGAGAATGTTGTTCAGTTCATGAAGCCTCTGCTGGAGTTCTTTCATCAGATTGGCTCTCCTTTTTGTTTGAACGCTTACCCTTTTTTGGACTACACTTACAATCCGACTCAGATCGATATCAACTATGCTCTTTTCAAGCCAACTCAAGGGATCTATGACCCCAAAACAAAACTACATTATGATAACATGCTTGATGCCCAGATTGATGCTGCTTACATGGCGCTGGAAGATGCTGGGTTCAAGGAGATGGAGGTCATGATTACTGAAACAGGGTGGGCTTCTAAAGGCGATTCAGATGAACCAGCTGCAACGCCTGAGAACGCAAGAACATATAACTATAACCTCAGGAAGAGGCTTGCAAAGAAGAAAGGGACACCTCTTAGACCAAAAACGGTGCTCAAAGCATACATCTTTGCGTTATTCAATGAAAATTCTAAACCCGGGAAGAGTTCAGAGACACATTTTGGACTTTTTAAGCCTGATGGAACCATATCATATGATATCGGATTCAACAGCCTAAACTCCCATGCGCCCTTTTCATCGTCAAAGGTATGAATACTCTACTCTGATTGTGGATATCGATTATGATCGTTGAATCTTATATTATGGTTAAAGCCATCTTGACTCTCTTCTGTGCAGGCAGCTTCTTGCTATGTGGCATTAGTCATCTCTATCTCGGTTTTACTCGTGATGATATAACTGCGGAAATGGTTTGAGATTTGACTATTGGATCCTCCGGTTTTGTCATACACTCATAGCAATATGATATTACTACTAAGAGTGAGACTGAGAGGCTAACGAAATGCTAGGAGCACAAATTTATTGGATATTATCATCAGAAGCTCTCATATAATGCTATATCAAATCTTATGTATACATAAATTTGGCTCTATGAATATTTTGTTTTCCTAGAATAATAAACTCTGATTTGCCCAAATGCCACATTACATATAA
Source organism: Moricandia moricandioides (assembly GCA_905132885.1). Lineage (NCBI taxonomy): Eukaryota > Viridiplantae > Streptophyta > Magnoliopsida > Brassicales > Brassicaceae > Moricandia > Moricandia moricandioides. Next base: position 2,348 of record CAJHQQ010001576.1, read on the forward strand.
CAAAATCATATTCATCTTTTGTAGTCGGGAAAGATAAAAATAGGTAGAAAGAAAAGCATAGATCCAAACGGTTTGGGGGATTCTGTTGTTAGAACATTAGATAGAGTCTTCAGCCTAAACAGATGCGTATCCTCTCCCTCCAGAACTCAAACATACAAATCCCTACAATGCTCAAATCTACAAAGTATTAAAAAGAAAAAATGTGTTCCTCCTCTGACTCTATTCTTCCTGGACCACCTAGCCGAAGCAACTTATCTGCTGCCGACCTCAATCCCTCCGGCCTGCTTGCGTTTGCTTCAGGCCCTTGTGTCTCTCTTGTGGACTCACAGTCTCTGCAGCTCATTTCTACTGTCTCTCTCCCTTCCCCTCTCTCCTCTGCAGATCCTACAGTTACCTCTCTACGGTGGGCTCCTCTTCCACTCCGGCGTGATCCCTTCTCCTCTGATCTCCTCATCGCTGTGGGTGATCATCTCGGCCGCATCGCACTTGTTGACTTTCGCGTCCCTTCTGTCCGCCTATGGCTTGAACAAGATTGTGACAGCGCTAGAGGCGTGCAGGATCTTTGCTGGGTGTTGGCTCTGCCGGAATCCTACATCATTGCTGCTATTTCCGGCTCATCTTCTCTCAGGCTTTACACGGATTCAGGACATGTGTTCTGGAAATATGAAGCTTCTCCTCAGTTCATATTCAGCATTCGTTGCGATCCCTTCGACTCCCGCCATTTCTGCGTTCTCGGGCTCAAAGGGTTTCTTCTCTCCCTTAAACTTGTTGGAATCACTGAAAACGATGTTGCTTGCAAGGAGTTTCACATCCCAACGGATAGCACCCATCTACAGAAGCTAGAACGTGAAGTCGTTATTAGTAGTAGTCACTCTTCATCATCAACCGTTTCTGCAAAATTCTCTTTCTCACCACACTGGAAACACATCATCTTCGTCACCTTTCCTAGGGAGCTTGTCGTGTTTGATTTACAGTACGATGCAACCCTCTTTGCAGTTGCTTTACCTCGTGAGTATGCCAAGTTTGTAGATGTTTTACCTGACCCAAGCCAAGAGTTTTTGTACTGCCTTCACTTTGATGGCAGGCTCAGCATTTGGCGACGACAAGAGTGAGCCACACTTATCTCTGTCTCTCTGTTTTGTCTTTTCCCAATGTGTTTTTCTCCCTTTTTGCAGAGGGGAACAGGTGCATGTCTTGTGTGGAGTCGAAGAGTTGATGCCAGCAATTGGTAATTCTGCACCATTACCCTCTCTTCTCTCTCTTCTAATTTCCCAGTTGGACTCAACCCTCCAAAACATTAGGAAGATCCATTCAGATCCTGTTCTGGATGGTTCAAAGGTCGATGATGATTCCTTTTATTTCGGTGATGAACCTTTTATTGGGTTCAAAACACATTTTATATCTATATCTGATGATGGTAAAATATGGAGTTGGATTCTGAGTGTCAAAAGAGATGAAGTTTCTAATGATGACAAGCGACTAAAGAGCGCAACTGATACATCTTTTGAGGTATATGACGAAATCAGAAACATTACTGCTTTTGTATTTCGCCGCCTTGATTATTTTTTTTCCTATTTAGAGAAAATTCTTTGATGCAGATCTCTTTAGTTGGACAACTGCAGCTTCTCTCGTCAACAGTGACTATTCTTGCGGTACCAACCCCTTCAATGACAGCAACATTGGCTCGTTAGTTGCATCAACAACTCGTGACTTTTTTTTTTATATGTTAGATAAATAATAAAATTTCATTACAAGTTGATGGATTGTAATGTCGTGGTTATTAAGGTGGAGGGAACTCTCCTGCTGTAGTAGTACCTCTCGTAGCTTTGGGAACTGAAGCTGGTACAATTGATGTTGTTGATGTGTATGCAAACGCAGTAGCAGCAAGTTTCTCTGCACACACCTGCCGTATCAGGGGTTTAAATTGGCTAGGAAATTCGAGACTCGTTTCATTCTCTTGTAGTCGGGTAAAACAAGAAATTTATTTCTTTGTTTAGTTTTTTTTTGAACAACGATAATGTTTGCTTTTGCGGTGTCAGGTGAGTACACGAACAGGTGGATATATTAATAGGCTCGCCGTCACATGTCTTAGGAGTGGCGTTAATAAAGGCTTTCGAGTTTTGCAAAAACCAGAGCGAGCTCCCATAAGAGCTCTGAAGGTTTCATCTTCTGGGAGGTTTGGTCTTTTTTTAGTAGCCAAAAGAAAAGAAGGAAATCTAGCTCGCGGAATAAAACAAACTATAATTTTCAAATAAAATAAAAGATGTTTTTAATCTTTTTCTTACCTAGGTATCTTCTTATTTTGTTCCGTGGTGATCCAGTAGAAGTGTGGGCAATGACTAAAAGTCCACTGATGGTAAGTTAAGGTTCTTACATATTAAAAAATGTTGGGGTCAAATCTTTCAAATAAACTTTTAAGATTTTGCACAAAATAAATATTTTTAAAAAATGATCAAAATAAGTTTTTTATTTAAAATAAATTAGTATTCTTTTATTTTAAATTTTATTTCTGAAAATCCATCTCATAATTCTAAATTTTAAATTTAAATTAATTAATTCAAAATATATATATTTACACCATTAATAAATTTTATGGTGAAATATTTATGATGAAATAGATTTGTAATTACAATATTTTGACTTGTACTTTCATGTAGATTAGATCACTAACTCTTCCATTTACCGTTTTGGAGTGGACGCTCCCAACTATTCCAAATTCAGCTGAAAAGAGCCTCTCAAAACAGCTTTATATCTCTTCTAACCAAGATACAAATGCCAGATCAATTGTCACTGGAACTCCAAAAGCATCAGATTTTAGTAAGCTAGTTTCGAACAATATTTTTTTTTTCATATTTACAATGAAACTTATTATAAAAGAATCGCTTTCGAACAGAAGCTGGCACTGCTGATGGACAACTCCAAGATGATAATTCTGAAAGTTTTGCATTCGCACTAGTAAATGGTGCACTTGGCGTTTTTGAAGTTTGTGGACGGAGAATTCGAGATTTCAGGTTGCTTTTGGAAAAACATTCTCAGAGTTTCTCTTCATCGATATTTTGCTCTAACATATATATTCATCTTTTTTTTTTTGTTCTTTTCGTTTAGACCTAAATGGCCAGAAGCTTCTTTCAATACTTTTGATGGGTTAACTACTGCTATGGCATATCGCGTGCCTCATGTTGTATGTATTCTTTCTTCTGCAGTTTATCTCTAATGAATTTTAAGAAACATCTTAGTCAATCATTTAATAGGTCACAGGTGATAAGTTAGGAAACATACGGTGGTGGGATGTAACATCTGGTAATTCTTCGTCGTTTAACACATGCAAAGAAGGAATAAAGAAGATCAAATTTTCACCTATCTATCCTGACAGTATTAGCAGAGGACGGATAATTGTGCTATTTTCTGACAACACGTTCTCCTTCTACGATTTTGTAAGAAACTTCTTTGACATTATTATAATTAAGAAGATACTGTTTTTTTCCCCTGATAACTCTACTTGTAATGTGCATAAACAACCTTACATTTCCTCTGTACGAAGTGATCCTTTTATATTTTATTTGTAGGATTCCCCGGATCCATTAGCCATTTCCATTATCCGACCTCAAATATCTGGCACCCTTATACTTGAACTTGATTGGTTGGCCCTGCGAACTAGCCGATTTAACTCCCTCGTGTTGTGTGTTGTTGGAACTGATGGTAGCTTCCGCCTGGTCGAGGTCCATGTGTAAGTGATTCATGTAACATTATACAAAAGATTTTTGAGACCAGAGAAAAATCCTATGCATAATCATTGATGTTCCTTAAACTCCTGTAGAAATGAAAAAATGACAACGCAAATACACTACGCAAAAGCTCCCAGGGAAAAATATCGTCCAGTGCCTTTATGCACTCCTATGCTACTTCCTCTATCGCATGCCTTGGTAAGGTGTATTTATATTTCATTTTCAAGCAGATCATAAATACCTTATTTTACAGTATATTTGTAGGCATTGCGGATGATCTTACAACTAGGTATAAATCCATCTTGGTTCAACACATCTAGTCAATGTATTGGAAAACGATCACATTCTATTCCGGAAAGAACTTCGTCTTCTAAAGATCTTAGGAGTTCCATGATTGATTTCCCCCCAATCGGTGACCCTGCCGTGATAGAAATATTGCTTAAAGTACTAGAACCATATCGTTTAGAAGGTTAGATTCATCTTATTTCCTTTTCCATCATATTATGTATGATTTTTATATGATGATTGATTTTTTACATTTTGATACTGTAAGAAAATATACAAAATGCTGATGGTTACAGGTTGCCTACTAGATGACGAGAAAGCAAAAATGTACTCCAGTCTTGTAAATAAAGGTTATGCTGCGAGATTTGCATTCACGGCTGCAATTTTTGGAGAAACTTCCGAGGCATTTTTCTGGTTAAAACTGCCTTGTGCTATGAAATATGAAGTCAACAAAATTACAAGCAAGGTTTCGACGAAGCATTTTGAAGAGGCAACTATGGTAAATAAAATTACATCAAATGGACCATCAGCTTCAGGATTCGAGAAAATTTGTTCTCTGGTTAGTCATCTAGTGGCATTCACTATAAATAAATATGGTGTGCTAATGTTTTTGGGGTTGGTGAACAGGGTGAAGGTCAGCTCAAATTAATGGCTTTTGAACAAAAAGAATTATGGTTATGCGCTAATAAACGAATCCCGTGGCACGAGAATCTGGGAGGGGAAGAGGCCATTCAGAACCGAGTACACGAGTTAGTTATCTTCCACCGTATTCCATTCATAACTAAAAAGTTTTGAACCTAACATACTTTCTCTTTAATGAGCAGACTTGTATCAGTTGGAAACTTGGAAGGTGCAGTGAGTTTATTACTCTCCACTTCTCCAGATAGCTCTTATTTCTATCCAAATGCCTTGCGTGCTGTTGCTTTATCTTCTAGCGTGTCCAAATCCCTCGTTGAGCTAGCGGTGAAGGTATAAAGACACTCTCCTTTTTTTTTTGGTGAATGAGTTATTTCTTTGTTGACATGGTTTCCGAATAAAGGTAGTTGCAGCCAACATGGTAAGACCTGACAGATCACTTTCTGGAACTCATCTTCTCTGCTCAGTTGGAAGATACCAAGAAGCATGCTCCCAGGTTAGTTTTTTTTTCAATGTTAACAGGTTTTAGATCCCAAATTTGGCTATATGTTTGCCTCAGTGCAGTTACAAGATGCCGGTTGCTGGACGGATTCTGTTACATTGGCAGCTACGCATTTAAATGGATCTGACTATGCAAGGTGTCTTCTAATTTTTTTTATCTGTATGGATCAAATTTAAACCAGAAAACATGATAACATCCAGAACTTTCATCATCAAAATTAATAAAAAAATAACGTCAGAAGAATAAAATTCCCAAAGAGAACTATGTCGATGTCCTCTCGACTTAATATATAATGTATTTAGGAAATTAAATAAATTGATGTTTTTACTTAGAGTGTTGCAGAGGTGGGCAAAACACGTCATGCAAACTGAACATGACCTTTGGAGGTATGTAATGCGAACTCATTTTGATAAAAATGCATACCCTATGCAGAGACGGATCCGAGAAATTTTGGCCCTTAAGTAAAAAAAAACTTTTTGGTCCATTATAATGAACTCATGAATAAAAACAAAAACTCTCTACACCCAAATTGAACTTACAACCTAATACATAGATGAACAGACATAGCCAACTCGACTAATGAATATTTCTTGGAGAAGTAGCCCCTGACATAACTTGATTTGCTTCTACTCAAGCCCGACCCTGACCCTATGAAATAGGTTTCAGGTAAGCTTAATCTGGATTTTGAAAGTGTAGGGGTTTGATGCTATATATAGCGATAGGAGCATTTGAGGAAGCTCTAGCAGCATTTCGCAAAGCTGAGCAGCCTGAGACAGGGGCTATTTTCATTTTAGCCTGCCAGGAAACTCTAGCAAACACTTGGAGCATTGATGATGAAAATGAAGACGTGATAGCAGTTACTAAATTCTATGAGCTGTATCAGGAGAAGCTGGTGCATCTATGCATGGATTCACCACCATTTTTTCACTAAGGTTGTATGTATACTGTTATATAAGAATCAGAACCTTCAACGTCACAAATTTTATCATATAGTGTCAGCCTCAAGCATACATAAACTATAACATGCGAAGTTCGTAGTTGAAGTATTTATAGTTTACAGTTCAAACCATTGTAGATGGTTTATAAACAACAATAGCAGTTTAAATTCAAATCAATATATGTGATATACCTGGGAATACACTTTAAAGATCCACATAAATCTGTAACAACCTGTGGTTGTATATATCACTTTTACGAAAATAAATATTTTATTAAAAAGTTTGATATGTTTCTTTCTTTTTGAATTACTATGAGGTTCATGCTGAAATCATAATCCACCAGGCCCGAAACCACATCATGTTTTCTAATGAAGATTACATAAACATTAATGAAATTGTTTAGAAAACAAACCCAAACAATAAAGTTTCATGATAACATAATGATTGAGATTGAATGAGGAGTCAATTCGACTTTAAAAGTGAATCTTTATCTTCATTTTTGCTCTTGTCCTTAATAAAAATAACAATTGTATTTTTCACTATTTCCTCTATTTTATCAAAAATTTCATATTAACATTTTGCACAAAATTATAAATGATTAAAGTGCATTTACGTTCTTAAAACTCTATCTATTTAAGCAATAGTCTTTGAGATAAAAATAGAATAATTTATAAGATCAAAGTAAAATTATTAACTAATGCACATAGTTTGACTCTGATAAATATTTTTAACACTTAAAATGTTCTTTTGTCTATAATATTTTAATAAGCCTATTAAATGTATTTTAAGCTTTTTAGAGTAACCTTATTGGAAAAGTACTCAAAAAGAGATTTTAAAGAACATAATATACTATTATATATTTTAAAGAACATAATATATTATTTTTATATAATTTGATTTTACAATTAATTTTTACTCATAATAGAAGAAGTAGACTACTTAAAAATTTGACACATGTATTTATAGGTTCCATAGGTTTTTTTTATGAGCTCTCATTTGAGATCTCCTTCAAACAGTCTCTTATACTTTATAATATTTTACTATTTTATTTTTGTTGAGATATCTATTAAAAACTCTTCAATAGAAATGCTCTTAGAATTGTGTTATTATACGTAGTCCAACATAGGGTTGGAAAAATATTCCCACCCGAGAACCGACACAAACACGACCCAAATTTCAGGGTACTAAACCCGATCAGTGTAAGTACTTGAATGAGTTAATGATTCTTGAATGAGTTAATGATTCTATACTAAAACACCATCATTGAAAACAATTCGAAACGAGAACCAAGTGAGTATCCAAAAATATATGCGATAAATATATACATAAAACTATTAGTTATAGTTATATTTAAATTATATTATTAAAAATTCTGCTAAATTTTGATATATTTTTATATAATATTTGATAAAAAGTTAAAAAAATTTAAGATGCTTTTCCATTGTAAGATGTTTGACACAAAAAGTCGATGGGTATAACATCCTAACTATATTGAAGGATGTGGAATACCTTTTACTCTAGTAGTTTGATTAAAGTTCATTAATGTTTTCATATTATGAGGTTATGATTTAGAGTCCTAGAGAAATTGAATTATGCAGATTAATGGAAGAAAAAACTTAGAAAAGATCTTCCATGGTGTAAAGAGTACCATCAAATATGAATTTCATAAGGTAATTTTGGGTGGTGTAATTAGATGTGAATTCTTATGAAACAAGTAGAATCATTGACTATAGAATCATCTATGTTATATTTATTTTTGTTTGTAATAACATAATTAACGAGTGTTAAAATAACTATATTGAATGGTAGGTGAGCAATTCTGGTGGAAGATTTAGTATCATCAGCCACTATTAATTGTCGTTTTATATTAGTTAGATTGTTTGTCCGCGCTACACGCAGATTATGTATTATAAACAATTGTATTTAAACTTTCTTTACATCATTTGCACAAAAAATCATAATCATATGACAATAGCTTGACATTTTCCGATGTGATATATTGAATTTTTGAAGTTTACTCTCTTCTTTGTAGGTGTAATTTACACTACATTTCTGTAACTTTTCATCACAATTGGTATTACCTAATTTTATACACTATTTTAATATATGAGAAATATAGTATTGTAATAGTGACTGAGATATTTTCATCCAAAACACATATATTAATAAAATATAATAATAATTATAATAATAACCTGGTTTGTAGTCCAAAATTTTTAATCTTCTTAAACCTGAAAAAACTGTTTGTCACTTAAGTTTTTTTTATTATCTATATCACATAAATATTGAGAATAAATATAAAATTTTAGTTTAGTAACATATTTTTATTTTTAGTAACAAACAACAACAAAATTTTTTACAACAAACAACATATTTTTTATGCTATGTTATTATAAAGCCATTAGAAATAAAATATATTGTTACTTTAGCTAACATATTATTATTTATTTTACTACAGTTTGTAATACATTAATTGCATACATTTTGTATATTATTTCAATTGGTAAAATTATTTTTAATCCATTTTTTGTTGTAAATCAAACTTACGCTTCCATTTTGTTTTATTTTCTATACTGGTTTCATATAGCAGAAAGCATGAAGATATATAGCATACTGCTTCCAAATCAGTATTTAAGTGAACACTTAGAAAACGACCTTGCAATAGAAGATGAGTATATCCTTTGAGAGACTAAATTTGTAAGATTCAACTCGTAAAAACATGAAAATAAAGAGAAGATGAATTCTTTCAATAAGAAAGATACTTCAAATAGTTTGATATTGATGAAATCATTATCTAACAATTCGACGTTAAAAAGTTACAGTATCATATATTGAATGATGGACAACAAAGAAAATAATTTGGTTAATATTACATGTCAATATACTAAAATATAATAATGCATTTTACAGACCTACTACTACCAATACAATATTATAATGAACATATATAACATATAATCAACATAAATGAAAAAACATATTTATTCATATGGGACAAAATTTATACCATATCCAACCATCAAAATTAAATCGAGGATTGTAAATCACTTAAAATGGTTAGACATATATTTATATGTGCACGAAACAAGCATGTTATAAAGATCTATGAGTGTATATCTGTTTATAGAAAATATTTACATACATGCTTTTTTGTAGCGTTTTTTTGTGTAAACCAAACGATTATATTAAATCTAAAAGAGTTCAAACGCTTACATCCGAAACTAGCTCAACAGTAATAAAATAATAAACGGAGAGAACCTCAACAATTTGATAAACATTAACATTACAACACAACCAGAGATAACAAAGTTAACGAGAGATATTTGCTCGACAACCGGAGAACCATGGGCAATCATCAGATGCATCCTTGAATAGATTACTATCACGAGCATGAAATAGTCAGAATCAACGTTGATTAAACCAAACAAAAAAGTTTGGAGGGAGGTGGGACGAGCAAGAACAACTCTAGCTCCAACGAGGCTCCCCGAATAGACTAGGTGAATCTCAACAGAAACGGAGAGTCTAAGGGTCTTGGATTTTCCGCTGACGAACAAACTGGATGGCCTCGAAACTGAATAGTTCTAGTGACAAAAATAGAGCTGCTACTACAAACTCTATTGAGCTGTGATGACTGGACAAATAGTGGCATTAAATTAAGTACAACATCAAAGGTTTGGGCTAGGTTAACCTTGTACACTAAGGCTAATGTTGGCTCCAGTTCAAGATAAAAATTTGACTACTCAAAGACTTCAAACCAGCTAATAGAGATAAGCTTAACTAGAATCCATGGTAAAGCGGGGACATTGGTCAAACACAACTTTGGACACCAACATTACCATGTTGGAACACTCGAGATTTGACTGAACCTGAGTCTGGGCCGATGTTATATGGAAGATGTTCTGCTAGAGATTAAGTATCGATCGTCTGAGCTAGGTTCCGAGTCTTTGATGTACGGCGAGGGGGTTGAACCCACTGTTATAGTCTGGAGGGTCCGGTGGGTCTGGCGGGTAGATGCTCACATTAAAAAAGTGTAGATGCTCCAAATTTTGCTACTTCTCAATAATATTCGCCCACAAGTGTTAAGTAATAAAACTAGAATCTTCTTTACACAAGTATAATTAATTTATGAGTTGAGATTATTATAGTTTTTATTAAAATATATACAATATTTATATAGTATATCCATATTTTAGAAATAATATCAAAATCAAATATTATTGTGAAGTAAATAAAGGAAAATATTTTCAGATTTTGTTTTAAAACCTTCATTTCTGATACAAAATTGTATAGTTAAGAAAATTTGTACAGTTATAAATTCAGGTGACATATAAACTTAATTTTGGAGAACTCTAATTTTACCACAAACTTAATTTTGGTAAGATTTTTTATTTTTTCGAATGAATGTTAAATTTCTATTCACCAAAAAAACCTTTTTACAACGAGTGCAACATTATTTAATTTTTGAAATAAAACTCTTTGCTAACCCCCTACTCCAAACCAAAAGCCAAGAGAGCTACTCAGCTTCTTTACTCCTTTTTTTGCATATTAGGCTGAGTTTGTTCCTAACATGCTTCTCCACTATCTTCTTGAACACTTACACCTGCATATGAGATTTTCCATGTCTTCTAATATTTAACGCATGGACTGCGCATTGCAGAGTATATCGAACACAAAAAGCTTTCACCACTCCAAACTTCTTGTCCACAATGATCTTCTTAAGTTCTCTCCACTTGGTCATGTTTTTGCATTTTAGAATACCTTTCACAAGGAACTCCCAGGTCTGCGACGAATAAGTACATTCGAAGAACAAGTGATCTCGTGACTCCGAAGATGAGTTATAGAGAACACAGCCTTGATCCATTCCAATATTCCATATCTCTGTTGTGCCATCGTTGATAACCAGTCTAGCGTTACTAACCAAGTGATGAATAAAATTTTCGAGTTACTTGCGAAAACCAAACCCCCCGAGTCCAGTTATGCTCCGGCCCCTCATCTTGAACAAGCTTCCAAGTTTCCTGCGTAGAAAACTGAGACTTGTATCCAGACTTAATTCTCCAAAGACGAGTATCAGCATTCTCAGGTTTCTGGCTTTGTCTTAGAACATCAAGCTCTCCTTCCATCTCATTTAGAAGCCTAGTTATATGTCTTCTTTTTCTCCGTAAATGGTGGATAGCTTCCTCAATTGTTGCTTCTCTTCTTATCCCCAAATAGATAATGCATTTGTCCCCTAGAAATTCTGACATCAAACCCATCTCAGACCATCTATCTGTAGAATCAAGATTCAGCAAAAACACAAGGCACAAAGTAATTCAAGAACACGTATCTCTTTTATTAGAAATCCTTTACACAATCTCTTATAGACTTGCTTGATCCGAATTACACGACTCGACACAGATACGATTTCTAATATACCCAACTTGCGTGAACCAACCCATGTTTATCACGTCAAAAGTCATGACCTAATTATAGGAAAAACCAAGGTATATATCAAAATTTGTTTTTTCTATTATCTACTATATTATTTCCTATATTTTAGCATCACCAAGTCTGCCAATTTTTAATAATGCTTATTTAAAGCATATTTCGTCAACCAAACATATAGAAATATTTCACATCATCACTTCTTGACGTTTCCTTTTTGTTCTCCAAAGCGTGTGTCACACATCATTCTTCATGTGTAACACACATACACGAACCAAAACTCCACCCCTGTAGCAACTATCAAGCTCCAAATTCTTGAGATTACATTCTCCCCCTTTTTCACTGAGTTTTACAACTCAAGTTTACTAACCTCTAAGCACACACTCTTCAAAGTATTTATCTTGAACTTCTCCTGTTTGAGTGAAAAACTCTGTGAAAAACTTCATGATACTTGTTGGAACATCAAAACTCTCAATGCCTTCTTGTAGAAGCCCATCAAACTGGTTCTTCAGTTTCAGCATATTGATTTTCCATCTGAGTGTATGACACATTGGTAGGCTTGTGTGACACACCTTTCATAAAATTAGGATACAAATCCTTCTTAGCTATCCACACATGTCCATAGCCTCTTGGTTCCACATAACAAAGAGGTTCATCTTCCAAGCTCTTTCAATCTTGTTTCTCTGAGAATAACAGAAAGCAACCTTATGACCATGATTCCCACAAAATAAACAAGCATTCCTCCTAGTTGTTGCAGGCTTTGGAGGATGTAGTTTTTTCAGAGCCTTAAGTTCCTCTTTCACAGTTGCAAACGTACATCTTCTCTCATCTTTCGAGCTATTTTCAGGGTTAGATGTAGTACCTTTAACAAACTTGATAACATCACTTGGACTAGCTTGACCTTTTGGAGCAGCACCCTTGTATCCTAAACCCCAGTTCACCTTTGGAGATTGTCCAATTGATAATATTTGATCTAAAGCTTCAGATCCTCTATTCAGCATCCTTAACTTTTTTGTAGTTTTCACTAAGTTCTTTTTGTAGCAGCTAACTTTTCTCGAATTCCTCATTGAATAGATTTCGTCTGGTCATATTTAGTTTCCATACTCTTTAGATTGTAGGTCTGCGTAGAGATTGTCTTATGTAGACTATGTAGATCATACTCCTTCTCTTCTTTTGACACTTCAATATCAGATTAATTGTTGGTTTCCAGGTCTAGAATGTTCACTTGTGCTTTCAGCATTTCTGTATGTTTGATCAACTGCATATTTTCTTCACTGAGTTTAGCAAATTGACCAAAGAGAATCCGAAATACTCAGCAGAAAGATCTGCATTTAAATTACTTTATGTATCACTGTGTTACGCATCAGAATTGGTGTGTGACGCACACGACGTACGGGATTCACCTTTACTGATGTTTTTTCAGATTCCACAGCTCCATAAAGAGCCACGAAATTGAGAGCATCTTCTTTTCTTTCTGATTTTTTTATCAATGTAACTTCTCTTCATCTTCATCTTCTTTATCTTCACACAGTTTGACTTTATGTGCCCATAACCATTACTTCCAATACACTTGATTTCTTTTCTCTTGAATGATGGACACACTGTTTTGACATGTCCAATACCATGACAATCAAGACACAACACTTCATTCCTTTTATGTATTTCTTCTTCTCTAGGCAGTGTGTCGTTAGACATCTTATACAAAAGATCCATGGTTTCTTCAAACTTCTGAATCATTAGGTGAATAGATTCTTCAAGTTTTGGAGCTCTTTGGATCTCTTCTTGAATTGCAACTCTTGAGTTTTGAATAGACTTTGACAACTTAGATTCTGATTCCATCTCCTAAGCCTTTAAAATCCCCACTGCCTCAGCAAACTTCAGTTTATCAGTGTTCATTGTCAAAGTTATCACCGTTTTATGTGCTGCAAACTTAGTATGTAAACATCGCAAAATCACCAAAATTTTTCATCTTCATATTTTTTACCTAAAACTTTTGCTTCACTGGCTATGGAGCTGAGCTTGGCACTGAAGTCTCCTATCTTCTCATCATTGGTCATCCTTATGTTTTCAAACTGTGATGAAAGAAAGTCCAATCTTATCCCCCTAACATTCACAGTACCGTCAAAGGTGTTTTGTAATATATCCCAAGCCTCTTTAGATGATTCACATCCTTGTATTAGCTCAAATTGCTTACCATATACAGAACCAAAGATTGTATCCAATGCTTTAGCATTAAACTTTGAAAGTTTTTTTTTCTCTATTTCAGTCTACTTTGTTTTTGGTTTAGGTATCTTCAAACCATCTTCTAGCATCACACATGGTTCTTCCCATCCAGTTTGAACAACTGTCCAAATATCTTCATCAGTTCCACGTAAGTTTGCTCTTCTTCTCACTTTCCAATACCAATAATTCACATCATTAATCAACAACATATTATGTGCCAAAATCGCTATATTCTCTTCTCAGGATCTCACCTTGGTTCGAAGAATCCTCTTTCGTTTAAGTGTCTCGCTCTGATACCAATTGTAGAATCGATATTTAGCGAAAACACAAAACATAAAGTAATTCTAGAACATGTATCTCTTTTATTAGAAATCCTTTACACAATCTCTTACATACTCGCTTAATCCGAAATACACGACTCGACACAGATGGATTTCTAATATACCTAACTTGCGTGAACCAACCCTTGTTGATCACGTCTACAAATCACTCACTTTCTGAAACCCCAAAATCCTTTTGTGTTTCTGTGAGAATTATCAGGTCGAAAGTCCTGACCTAATTCTAAGAAAAACCAAGGTATATATCAAATAATCTTTTACTATTATCTAATATATTATTTCATATATTTTAGCATCACCAAATCTTCCAATTTGTGATCTAATATTGCTTATTTAGAGCATATTTTGTTAACCAAACATATAGACATATTCCACATCATCACTTCTTGATATTTTTTTTTTATTCTCCGAAACGTGTGTCACACATCATTCACCATGTGTAACACATATACACGACCAAAACTCCACCACTGGAACAACCTATCAATCTCCAAATTCTTGAACTTACACTATCATCAAAAAGAGGAGGTACTGTCATTCCTTATTTCTTTCTTATTAAATGTTTTTCCCGCATCCCTCAGTTTGAACACTTTTTAAATTTACATCAAAAAATTAACCATTTTCATAAACACCTTAATTTTTTTTATGAAAAAAAATAAATTAACTCTCTTAAATTAAATATAAATGTTTAATAATCATTTAATTAAGTTTATAAAAGCAATCTCACACCATAAATACGGGGAAATCAAATAAAACCCCTCAAACAGGTATTCATGGACAAATTAATTTTTCAACTTGATATTCTTATCACAAAACACTCTACTTAACTTACTTATTCATCAAGTCAAACTATTCATTTATAGGTAAAAACTGATGATGAGACAGTTTCTAATAAATAAAAACTAAATTATTAAAATAAACAAAATCAGAAATAAATAATTCTTAACAACTTGTAATAATTTTTAAAAATAAAAATTAAAACTAAAAAACTTTCAAATATTTTTTTATAAATTTTATAAAAAAAATGTTTCTTCAAAAATATCATGTATAATTGGTAAACATATAATACTCAAAAAGAAAAAAAAAATGAAAACTTAAGAATTTTTAAATTTTTAAAATTCAAGTAATAAGTTAAAATTTGTTATTAATTGAATCTTTTAAAACTTTAAAATTTCTTAAGGTTTGAATTTTAGTTTTTGAGTATCATTATAAGTTTTAATTTTCATAAATGGTCTAAAATCAAAAAAATAAAATTTTAAAAACGATGTTATTTGATTTGGTTTTAAAAATTATGTAAAATTCTTTTTAAAATTGAAAATTTTAAAACAATTCAATTAAATTTTTTTAACTTATAATAATCAAAAATAAAAATTCAAACCTTCAATTTTTATAATTTTATAAAAATTCGAGTAATAATTTATTATAAATTCAAAATTTGTTATTACTTGATCTTTTAAAAAATTAAAATTTCTTTAGGTTTGAATTTTTACTCATGAGTATTATAAGTTCAACGATTTTACTTGATTTTTATTTTTTAAAATATTTTTTTTTTATTTTAGACAATTTATAAAAAGTATTAGAATTTTTTTTTTGTTTTAGAACACATTTTTTATAAAATGATTTTTTTAGAATTATTTATTTTCTACTCTTTATTTAATTTTCTGATTTAATAATTTTAATACTTTTTATTGTTTTTGTATTATTAGAAACTGACACATCATCAGGTTTTACCTTTAAATGAATAGTTTCG
This sequence comes from Moricandia moricandioides, assembly GCA_905132885.1. Lineage (NCBI taxonomy): Eukaryota > Viridiplantae > Streptophyta > Magnoliopsida > Brassicales > Brassicaceae > Moricandia > Moricandia moricandioides. The sequence goes on from CAJHQQ010001576.1 coordinate 18,166, forward strand.
ATCACCTTTTTTGACTTGATGATCAAGTAAACCAAATTGAGTGTTTTTGTGATAATATAGTGTTTAAAGTGCAAGTCAAAAAAAAATTGAAGGTTTAGAGTTTTAGTGAGTGCTATTTTGAAATTTTTTATTCGATTTTGCCCCTTAAATATTAATCTCTAAACAATAATCAATAAACTCTAAACCCAAATACTAGGATAGTTTTGATTGAATGTATTTTTGAAAATTGTTAGTGAACTTATGGAATTTCAAACAATTTCTATTTAAGTTATAAAAGTTTTAGACTAAATTTCAACTAGGTTAGATATTTGTAAGCATACGAGATATATCTTTCATATGAATATATTGAAATCCATAATTGACCATAAAAAACTATTAAACCAGTTTATGAGGATATTTTTAATACTTGTGTTTATTCCGATAAAAAAGTAGACTTTTACTCGTGCATGATGAATTTTGTATAAAAAGTAATATGTTATCATAGTTTTTTAATTTTCTTGTATTTGTAAAATTATAAAATTTGATACTTAAATTAGTGAAGAAAATTGGAAATCTTATTTTTGTAGTATCAAAATATATTTGACTTGTGATGTGTAAATTCAAACTATAGAAGTTATTCAAGGGTTTAACAAATTATTATATGTATTATAATGTGATATTAGATTTTGATCCGCGATATCGCGCGGGTGTTTTCATATATATGTATATAGATATTTATTTTAAATTATTGGTGACATGTATTTTTAAATTAATCATATATTAAAATTTTATATAATATTTTAAATACAATAATTTTATAAATTATATATCTTAATTAATCACCTATTTTAAATCGTAACATGTATTTGTTGCATCTTATTATATATTTGTCTTATTGGATATGCAATTCATAATTAAACTATCAAACATATGCATGAAACAACATTTTTTTTAAAAAAATTGTGTCTTCTTATCCGCACTTCCAAGTTCTATATTATCTTTTACTATTTTTATGTTTATTTACATTAGATAAAATTATAAAATATTAAAAATTTATACATATATAATATAGTATAGTGTGTTAACATGTTTTGCTAATATATTATATTTTTGAAAATAAAATATATTAGTATATCAATTTTATAAAAACATTTCATATTCAGTTCAATATAATAATTTTAATAAGGATTGATAATGATTATAAAGAAAATAAAAATATTATAGAATTTTTATTTTGCTTTTAATAAATGAAATGGAATATATATTAATGTATAATAATATTTTATTATTAATTACAAAATTAGTGAAAATAATTAACTAAAATTAAGAAAATGAGATTTCTTAAAATTATTTTTCAGAAAATTTGTTAAAATTTTAAAGTATATTAGTTTAAAATGAAAAGATATTATGATTAAAGTAGTTCCATATATTTTATATTATTAGTCTTAAGGAATTATATTTATAAATTTCTAATGGAAAATTCAACTAAAAATCACACATAAAAAAATCATGACTTCTATTTGATAGTATGGGTGTTTTGCAAAAGTGACTCAAAATTTTATGTTAAATGCAAAATTAATCCATCATTTTGAAATTTTCATTAACCTTATTCAACCTAGATTTTCGAGTTATTTATAAAAATGTCATTGCCTTTTTTTTTTTAAATGAGTGTTTTACTCTATCATCCTCATTTTCATCAATTATTTACAATATTGTTATTGCCATGAATACACCAACCACCATGAACAACTAATTTGAAGCTCTTGATGCAAAAAAATTTTAATTTTTTTCTCTTCTTTTCTCATTTGTTATTCACACAAACCACATCTCTTCACTTTCTCTCAAAATTCATCCAAAAAGTTCAAGATTTTGACTTCTAACTTTGTAAGGTTCATAAAAATACTGAAACTCATGATTCTTGATCATTAATGAGTTGGTAGCATTCTTGGTGAAGTTCTATGAGTTTAAAGAAGCTAAACAAGTCATCTCACGGGTTCAAGATATGATTTTTTTTTTCAGATTTGTTTGTGAAGAAGACTTCTCTCGTATGAGAAGATTTCTAGAAGACTTCCCTAAAAGTCTTCTACCTTTCCTTTGATAACAAAAAAAAACAGGGAGAACTGAGAAGACTTCTCGGATAAACATGTTAATTTTGCAAGTTTGTCAAAAATTTGACTTTTTATAGTAGTTTTGTGAAAAAAAATTGATTTTTTATAAAAGTCTTCTATAAATAGTCAAATTTTTTACAAACTTTGGTCAATTGCAAAACGAACCTTTTTAACATAGAAGGCTTCTCTTAGATTTTTGAAAAAAAAATCAAATTCAAAAGTAAGCCAATATTTACAAAGGAAGACTTCTCAAGATGTTTTATCTCGAGTAGGCTTCTTAAGAAGACTTCATTCATAAATTTGCAATTGCAAAAATGACCTAAACGGAAGACTTCCTAGCTACGTCAATTTTGATTAAGCTTCAATTTTCTCAAAACGTAAAATGAATTTTGTTTTTTTTTTTCTTGTTAATTCATGTGTATTAGTCAATATTGGGTTTCTTGAGTGGAATTCATAACTTAATTGGTAATAATTATGAGGTTACAAACATTCATGTTTATTAATGTTTCTAGCTAAACTAATAAGACTTACAGAGAAGTCTTCTACGTTTTTTTATGTAAAATTTGTTAACTAACTTCAATATCTATTTTCTAAATTTCAAAAGTGTCAAGTAACTTCAACAATATCAAGTCATGTGGTTTAATTTGTCTTTTTATATATTAAGATATACTTTTTAATTTTTATGAAATTTAAAATTGCAATTTTCACTTAAAATTTAAGTTTCATGCTTAAATTTTTATTTCCCGCTTCCGAGAAGACTTCTCGAGAATTTTTCTGAGCGAAGACTTAACTTTTTCTAGTGAGACTTATGTATTGTTTGATCTTTGGTGAATTTGACTAAGTTTTCTTGATAAGTCTTTTCTCTTAGTTTGTAATAAATTTGACTAAATTTAAAAAATTTATATTGTTTTGGGTAGTATGGTTAGAATGTTTTTTGTTATGAAGTTCCAATAATTTCAAGTACTTTTAAAAAATAAAATAAAATACTGTAGACATCAACATATTTACTAATTATTTTCATTAACATCTTTTCAAATTTACAAAATAATTCATAATTAAAAGAGTACACATAATAATCATTAAATATACCATAAACAAAAGAATTACAAAATGATCATTAACATCTTCATGGGAGACTTCTGGAAGTCTTGGAAGCCTTCCAAGAGTCTTCTGAAGTCTTCCAGGTGTCTTCATGAGAGACTTCCTGGAAGACCTCTAGAAGACTTCCTGGAAGACCTCCAGAAGTTTTCCAGGAAGTCTTCTAAAGGTATTCCAGGAAATCTTGTAGAGGTATTCCAGAAAATCTTCCAAAAGTCTTCCAAAAGTCTTTTAGGAGTCTTCCACAAGTTTTCCATGACTTTTCCCAAGTTTTCATGAGAGACTTTTGGAAAACTTTCTGGAAGACTTGTGGAAGACTTCCACAAGTCTTCCAGAAAATTTTCTAGAGGTCTTCTAGGAAGTCTTCTAGAGCTGTTCGAGGAAGTCTTCCAGAAGTCTTTTAGAGGTCTTCCAGGAAGTCTTCTAAAGGTTTTCCAGAAGTCTTCTAGGGGTCTTTCAGGAGTCTTCCAGAAGTCTTCCATAAGTTTTCCCAAGTCTTTCTAAATATTCTCTTCTTCTCCTTCATACCAAAAATAAAATATCAGATTCTTAAATAAAGAATACTATCAAAAATAAAAAAAGAAATCAAAAAGGTCAAACCTTTAAACTTGTTAAGCCTTTAGAGGTTTCACCTACGTAAAATGTTGTGTTAACTTCTTCTTCTTCTTTATACCAAAAAGAAAAGGACACACCTTTAACCATTGAACACTATCACAAACACAAAATAGGAATAAAAAAATTCTACATTTAACCTTGTTAAAATAAGTTGAATATACAACTTCTTAGAATCTAACATACAAAACACACCAAAAATACATATTCAAAATTTATCGATCTACCTTTAAAGAAATGAAAGATGACAACCATGTAATGAAAAATCTGCAAAAACAAGATAAATTAGTGAGAATACATAAGAGAAAAATGAAAAAATGAATATAAAGTTAGGTGTTTTCAAGTCTAAAGAGATTAGAGAGAGGCTGAAGAGTTTTAGAGTGAGAAACATTACATTTTTGTTACAGCCATTTGATAGAAATAAAGAGAATGTGTAAATTTTCCTTATATGTGGAGACAAAATTTTCAATTAGGCTAAATATTTTTGATATAGAAGACTTCCCGAAAAGTCTTCTAAGAGAAGACTTCCCAAATTATGAAGTCGTCTAGAAGTCTTTCAAAACCCTATAATCTAATATATGAGAAGACTTCTAGAAGTCTTGTGGAAGACTTTGCATTAAGCGGGAAGTCTTCCAAGAAGTCTTTTAGTGCATTATGAAGTCTTCTGGAAGTCTTCCAAAATCCTATAATCTAATACATGAGAAGACTTGTAAAAGACTTCCCGAAGACTTTGCATTAGGCGGGAAGTCTTCTAGTGCATTAGGAAGTCTTCTCGACGTCTTCCAAAACCCTATAATCAAATAACTAACTAAATAGAAAAAAAAACTTCATTAAACCTAAAATCAACTTATAATTTGATTAATATATACAAAGGTAAACACATATAGGTCAAAAAAAATTATTTTAAAAAATTTAAGATTCAAAAATCTAACCCAAAAAATACAAAAAATACTACAACATATATTACTACAACCTAAACCAAAGACAACCATGACGCAATCTATATTCACTCAACTATGTTGAAAATAATTCAATTTTAGTATTTTTAAATTTACATCATTTATTAATATTTATAGTTACATAATTTCAATTTTTCCTCATATAAATTTTTTTTATAAAATTTTAAATTATTTTTAAGATTAAGTGTACAAGAAGACTTACAAGGAAGTCCTCTCAGAGAAGACTTACATGGAATTCTTCTCCGAGAAGATTTCTCTGGAAGTCTTCTGAGGTAAAAATGTTATAATGGTAAAATTGAATACAAATTTTTTTGTTTGTTCATAAGGAGTTTCTTGTCTTTTCAATAGTCTTTTGGGTTAATTTTGCATTTGATTAAATTTCGGGTACACTTTTGCATTTGTAATCAAATTTTGAGTCATTTTTAGCAATTTTCCCTAATATTATAGATGTAATTTAGAATAATTTTCTTCATAAAACATGTTGTAAATGTTTCAAGATGTAGTTTAATATGTTTTGTTTTAATTTTAAATATTTTATATTTATATGTAAAATAATATATATATATATATATTCTTACAAAAAATATTTTTTATGTTTTTTTTTATTTTATAAATATTTTTTTTTTAAAAAAATATAATTATATGATAATTGAACAAAATAACATATATTTTGATGTATTATATATTATATTGAAATAGTTAATCTATCTTTCAATCCGTTTCAATAAAACATTTAATTTAATTATGTTTATAAATAGGGATTAAAATAGTAACTTACTCCATCTTTTTCTAGGGGAGTTTTTTTGTTAATTAAATATGAAATATATATGAAAGATCGTGAAAAATGAAAAATGGTAATTTCAAAAGATATAGGGTTATGATGAGTTCTTTCTTCAATCTATATATCAGAATAACCAGTCTAGTGTGGCTACGGTTTTTCACTGTATCCTTACTCCATCTTTTTCTAGGGGAGTTTTTTTGTTAAGTTTGTCCAAATTTAATTCTCAACATATGAGATAATCTTTTTATTTTAAAATCAGGAGGAGATTCGAGATTGTATTATGGAACATTCTAGATTATGTAGGTAATAAAAGGGTTACATAAATTTGGAAGATTGTTTTCTCAGCAACTTCGGTAATTACCAATATGAATTACTTCTTTTGGAGACTTCCTAAGGGACATGACTTCAGTGCATTTTCTAAATTTTGTGATATATTTGGAAGAATAGAAATGATAACAATTACAATAATAAGAATGCAAATCTGCATGAAATACTTCTGGTAGCGGAAGTGGAGGGTGCGCTATGGGTAGAAGCTCAACTTACGATTCTAGAAAGACTCAGTGTGGCTCTCCGGATATTTGATTGGCAATCTGTAGGACAGTACAGAATATTTTTCCTAGATGGTGTATGGAGGGAACATGATACATTCTCTGGACAGATATGGTTTTGTAAAACCATAGGTTCAGAAGAGAAGATGATGGGGGGCGATGAATCTCCAAAGAACCTTATCAGCTTTGCATGCAGAATGTAAAGCTTTAATATAGGCTATGGAGTTTAGGAAGATCCAGAATTTTCGAGACATAGTATTTGCAATAGATTGTTCTCAATTGGTGAAGATGGTGTCGTCACTAGACAAATGACCAACTTTTTCTACACAATTGGAGGAGTTTTGATGCAATAAGACTTTCTTTCATACCTTCAAGATCCGACATATACCAAGAGCACAAAATTAATTTGTGTAAAAGCTTGCACGAGGTGCTAGGAGTTCCCATTCTACTATGTTTTATGTCAATTTTAAGCCTCCAGTTTGGATATCCGAACCGTTAGGTCACTCTTTATAGTTTAATTAATAGGTTAGAATCCGCGCCTTCCGCAGGATAAAAATCTTATATAAAAAATTATATTTATCTATTATTACTTATTTTATGTTTTCTACATATTATGAAATAATAAAATATTAAATCTATATATTGAATAATTGAGAAATCAATAATTATTATGTATATAATTAAATTAGTTGTCGCATATAAATCTAACGATCACTTTTGTTTATTAACGATCATTTTATGGTAAATAAATAAAAACAATCAGTTTTTATCTATTGTATATGATATATAATTAAATTTAAATGATATTAACATAAATATATGATATATTTTGATATGAATATTTATTAAATGAAGTTCCTAATCATATGGTTTTACAATTATCAACATCTTCTTATAAAAATTTTTTAAACCATTGATAAATCTTTTAGTGTGGGATGTTTAATAATTTTAGAAATTATAATCAATTTTAGAAATTCAATGAAAATTTCAAAATTAAGATATTGTGTTCTCAGTATTTTCTCTATGTAAATATCAAAATATAAGTGTGTATTTTTATATGGTATATATTTTAATTTAAAGGATATATATATATATATACATATTAATATAAACACCTATTAAATTAGACTTCTTACTCATGTAATTTTATAATCCTTTATATATTGTTATATTAAAAAATTCAAACCATTGACCACAAAAGACAATTTAGTAATTTATACTCGTTTTAAAAAATTCAAAATACCACATATGCGAAAAATCTACAAATTTTATTATATGATCAATGTAATTTATTTTAATAAAAATATTTAATTAAAATGATATAGGGTATAGAAATTGATAGCAAATTTTTATTATTAAAAAGTATTAATTATCACATATATGTTAATCACATTGGTTAATTCCGTAGCTTTTATTTAATGAAATAATAGAGAATAACTTTTTAAAATTAATAAGCGATTTTATGGTTAGTTTTATGAAAACCATAGTTTATATTTAGATGGACCAACTGATTTTTTTAAGGAGTCTCAAGAATCATTCTCATGACGACAGTCGACACGTGTCATGCTTCAAAAGTTGTAATGCTTCTCTTGTAATATATAATATATATATATATAACGTATTGTTGTCAAAAAAAAATTTGGATGATGGTTGATTATGAGAGATCTAATTAGGGAGGTCGAAGTTTTAATAAGATCCAAATCGATTTCAAGCAAAGGGCTATGATCTAGTATCATTGCAATGGATTATAATCCCATTAGTCATAGACAGTTCAAATAGAAGGCGGAACTACAAAATAACTATAAATGACTTGTTGTGTAATATAGATAATTGAGATTATATTTCTTTATATGTGTATATTATTTTGTGAGAGGGAGAGAGATTATGAGAATAAAAGGAGACAAAGATTATTATTGTTTTTCAACTTTTTTTTCTTATATTATCTTACAAACATCAATCACCTATTTATAGTGACTAATTTTAACACTTATACTTTTCTTATTAAATGAAGTACTGACATGTGTATGATGAGTAATAACACATTAGATGGAGAGGGGACAAGTGTATTATAGGTGTTGTATATGTGATGATTACACGTAACACTCATCCTTGATCATCCATCTTATATTACGTACTGTCTCGTTAAAAACCTAATCATGGAAAAACCCAATGGGATAAAAAAAACATGATGAGGGAAAAATAATATAGCGACATAATCTCTCCTGAGAATAATGGACATAACTTTTCTTCATAGGTCACATAAATACCGCATTCTGATACCGTAGTGTTTTCGGAAAGTTGTAGTAGGAAGAGCTTTGGTGAACAAGTCTTGTCACATGACCGTATATACTCAATGTCCACTTCTTGATTTTTCTCAAGCTCCCGTATGTACAAAAAAAATCTTGGAGGGATGTGCTTTGTTCTGTCGCTCTTTATATAATTTTCTTTAAGTTGAGCGACACACGCCGAATTGTCTTCAAATATTTTCGTCGGCTTTTTCTTATCAGCTATTCCGCTTGCGTCTTGTATATGGTGACTCATTGACCCAAGCCACACACATTCTCGACATGCTTCGTGAAGTGCTATAGTTTCTGCATGATTCGAAGAAGTCACAACCAGAGTTTGTTTCTGGGAACGCCAAGAGATCGCGGTTCCATCAATTGTAAAAACATAGCCGGTTTGAGATCGAGTTTTGTGACGATCTGATAAGTATCCTGCATCTGCAAAACCAACCATACTAAACTGGAGGTTTTTAACATAGATTAACCCAATGTCAATTGTACCTTGGAGGTAACGGAATATATGCTTTATTCCATTCCAATGCCTACGAGTAGGAGAAGAACTATATATTGCAAGTAGGTTAGTAGCAAAAGCAATATCAGGCCTTGTACATTTTACAAGATATAAAAGCCCACCGATAGCGTTCATATAAGGTACTTCAGGACCGAGTACTTCCTCGCTATCTTCACAGGGTCTAAAAGGGTCTTTATCTATATCGAGAGATCTATTTACCATTGGAGTACTCAAAGGAGTCGCTTTGTCAATATAAAAGCGTCTCAATAACCTTTTTGTATAATTTGATTGACGCACAAATATTCCTTCTCGGAGATGCTCAATCTGGAGCCCAAGAAAAAACTTTGTCTTGTCGAGATCTTTCATTTCGAACTCTTCTTTCGTATGAGTTCGTGCATCATCAATCTCCTTTTGAGTTCCAATAATGTTCAGGTCATCAACATATACAACAATGATCACAAAGCCAGATGACGATTTCTTTACAAAAACGCATGGACATATCGCATTATTCACATATCATTTTATCAATAGATATTCACTTAAGCGATTGTACCAAATGCGTCCGGATTGCTTTAGTTCGTAAAGTGATCGCTGTAATTTGACCGAACAAATCTCCCTAGATTTTGCTTTCAATGCTTTTGGCATTTCCAATCCTTCAGAAAGTTTCATGTATATATCATTATCCAATGATCCATACAAATATGCAGCCACAACATTCATAAGATGCATTTCAAGATTTTCCGATGCCGTTAGGCTCATCAAAAATCTAAACGTAATTGCATCCATTACTGGGGAATAAGTTTCCTCAAAATCAATTTCCGGTCTTTGAGAAAAACCTTGGACAACTAATCGGGCTTTATATCGTGTTACTTCATTTACTTTCTCACGAATACCCACTTGTACCCAAAATGATTTATATTCTCATGCGTTATGACTATTGGTCCAAAGACATTCCTTTTATTTAGGGAGAGTAACTCAATTTGTATGGCCTTCTTCCACTCCTCCCAATCATGTCTTTTCATACATTCAAATATGGACCTTGGATCTGGATCATCACTTTCATAATCTATTTCTTTGGACACAGAAAACGAGAACGTTCCATCAACATCTTTTATCTTAATTCTGATCCATAACTTTTCATCTCGGGCGTAGTTGATGGAAATCTCATACTTTTTTGTTCCCTTCTCGTCATCTGGATCCTTATCTTTATTTGATTCTTCTTAAACCTTTTCATTTATGCTTACTTTCAAACATTTTTCAGTATTAGGTTCTTCTGGAACCTTTCCACTTTGTTCAACCAATTTCTTTTTCTTTCGGGGATTTTTATCTTTAGAACCCGTTGGTCTCCCCCTCTTTAACTGAACCCTAGGTTCATTCATTGTGTTTCCATCAGTTTGTCCTTCAGGAACAACAACTCTTGATGGAACATTTTCAACGGGTATATATGATTTCGCCACCCTTCTCATATATGTGAACGCATCTGGTAACTGGTTGATTTGTAGGGGGATCAAGATGTAACAACGATGGTGTACACTATGTAATTTCTCTAATTCCTTCCCCTAATGTTGGAATTTCTTCCTCATTAAAATGGCAATCGACAAACCGTACCTTAAATATATCACCAGTTACCAGTTCAAGATACCTTATTATACTTGGTGACGTGTAACCCACGTATATTCCCAATCTCCTCTGTGGGCCCATTTTTGTTCTTTGTGGTGGAGCTATCGGAACATAGACCGCACACCCAAAGACACGAAGATGAGATACATCTGGCTCCTACCCAGATGACAATTGTAATGGGGAGTACTTATGATTTGCACTCGGTCTAAGCCGAATCAGTGAAGCCACATGCAAAATAGCATGACCTCATACTGAAATTGGGAGCTTTGTTCTCAATATCGACGGTCTTGCAATCAACTGCAACCGTTTGATCAATGACTCTCTGCCATGCCATTTTGTGTATGAACATGGAGAATTGGATGCTCCACATCAATCCCCACTGACATACAATAGTCATTAAAGGCCTGTGATATAAATTCACCAGCGTTATCAAGCCTTACTTTCTTTATGGCATACTCTGAGAACTGCGTTCTCAACTTTATGATTTGAGCAATAAACTTTGCGAAAGTCGTATTTCTTGTCGTAAAAAAACCTACATTTGACCATCTACTAGATGCATCAATCAATACCATGAAATACTAAAATGGCCCGCACGATGGGTGGATCGGCCCACTTATATCACCATATATTCTTTCTAAAAACAATGGTGATTCATTGCTAACTTTTGTTGGTGATGGCTGAGTTATAAGTTTTCCTTGAGAACATGCATTGCATGTAAACTCGTCCGTTTGCAAAATTCTCTCATTTTTTAATGGATGGCCATTTGAATTTTGCACTATCTTTCTCATCATGAGTGAACCGGGATGTCTTAGCCTCTCATGCCAGATTTTAAATGTATTAGTAAACTTCAAGTTTACTGTGGCATAAGACTCAGTCATGTTTATTTTCGTACAATATAGTCCAGATGATAACATTTTTAACTCTTCCAATATATGTTTCCTCTCGGACTTAATGAAAAGATATTCAAAGCCATCTTTACTCATAGTCTCAATATGATATCCATTTCTCTGGATATTCTTAAAACTTAATAAGTTTCTATGAGACTCGGGGGAATATAATGCATCACTTATTTCAAATTTCGTCCCCCATGGCATTGAAAATTTCACTCTTCCAGGGCCCTTAATAATCTTTGCACTACCAGATATTGTACTTACCCCAGTGTAATCTTTTATTTTGAGACTGAAGAAATATTTCTTATCTTTAATTATTGTGTGCATTGACGCACTATCTGCCAAACATATATCTTCATCCATAGTCTCAAAGTCTGGTATTTTCTTGCTAGTATAACTTTGTTTGGTATAAGAGTCTCGTGTTCATAACGTGTTGTGTAATATAGAGAACTAAGATTATATTTCTTTATATGTATATATTATTTTGTGAGAGGGAGAGAGATTACGAGAGTGAAAGTAGACAAAGATTATTATTGTTTTTCAACTTTTTTTTCTTACATTATCTACAAACATCAATCACCTATTTATATTGACTAATCTATGACACTTATACTTTTCTTATTAAAGGAAGTATTTACATATGTATGATGAGCAATAACACATTAGATGGAGAGGGGACAAGTGTATTATAGATGTTGTATATGTGATGATCACACGTAACATGACTATCATTATTTGATTAGTGTGTATCTTTTCTAGATTTGGTTCTATTTGGAAGGTCTTTTGACCAATTTATGGCCATCCGGGACCGAGTTTAATTTCTATTTTTTTGCAATGCTTATCCAACTCTAGAAATGAATGAGATAGTATTAGTAATACTTATCATTAAATAATAAAAAAAATTCCCTTCGTTGAATCAAATCGGTTAATTTTTACTATCATTGTAACAATTAGTTTTAATTGTAGTGGTGGAAGATTGATTTTGTAGTCTTTCCACCTTTTGTAAACATAGTACACTGTAGGTTATGGATTTTTTTATGGATATTTAATATATTTGGTAGAATATGTTTACCTCATAGCTGACATTTAATATTTTTCTTCTCATTAACTTTTTCCTTATCAGACTGAGCTTTTTAATCATGTTGGAATCCCACTTGATCATGAAGTCTTGGTTAAAATAACATGGTGAGCAATATGGCTGGCGTATAGATATCGATCTCAAAGTTTGATAATTCAAAACATTTGAAGGGCTATTGGATGATACTAACTGAAAAATGCCTAAATCCTTTAAAACAAGACATGGCTTCTCTTCTCTACTACTACATGCTGCCTCACATGTGGCAAGTAGAGCACATGGTTTCTGGTGCATATCTGGGGCTGGGCTTATTCAGATTTGACTTTTACAAGGAAGAAGATGCCATATAGGTCCTCAAGATGAAACTGCTTGGTTCTAATCCGATGGCAGACAGTGGTATCAATGAATTAATCTTCAACAAAAACTTTGTGGATTCATGTTATAGGGGTAACACTACAATAGTGGGCAGATTATACGTTTAGGGGCATTGGTGATGTCTTAGGAGAGGCTAAATGAGTAAATCTTGATGAGGGGCGGATTCAGGGGGTTCTAGATGGAGTCACACCGCTTTTCTTCACTACAACAATATAATTCTAAGGTGATGAGGAAATAATGGTCTCCTTACGGTATGAGAATATTTTTGGTTTCTGCAAGGAGTGTCAATACGGTATGAGAATGTTTTTGGTTTCTGCAAGGACTGTCAAGTCTGCAACATGATCAAACAACATGTCTATCTCGTGGAAGCCAAATGGAGAAAGGTATATTTAGTCTTTTTAATAATCTATGACCAAGCCGGTGTAAGTGCAAATGGAAACACAACTAAGATAAAATAGAAGGTAAATCGAGAGACAAATTACACAAACAAACATCAATGCTTTATTAGAATCTCTTTTAAAAAATCTTTACAAGATATTGTTTATTTAGCTTTACACGTCTAGTGTTGACACCCTAACACATGATACTGAAGGATTCCTAAGTTACCCGCTTATGTCTCTCTTCCGTGAAGTACTTCAGCCACTGCTTCAAGAAGACCCAAAACACTTTCTCTCTCTCTCTCTCTCTCTCTCTCTCTCTCTCTCTCTCTCTCTCTCTCTCTCTCTCTCTCTCTCTCTCTTTCTCTAAGATCAGCCTATGTGTCTCTCTCTCTCTACAGACGACTCATAGCTATCTTATATTATTCTCCACGTTCTCGAAAACCTAGTCTCCAAGGATCCCACGAATATGGATATCTTCCATATTAATAAGTGCAATTTTCCTTTTCTTGGAATAACACTTTTCCTTTCCTTTAAGTCATAAACTTGCTCCTCAAGTTTATTTCTCTTTCCTTTTCTTCAAAATACACGCTTTCTCTCCAAGTCTACACGACTCCAGCTAAGCACCTTGCATCCACATGGTCTTCACCACTCAACATGTCGTCTTTGTCAACAACTACGTCAACGACTACTTCATGGCAGACATCTTACATCCTCAATCTCCCCCTTTTAGCATTGTGTGCCGATCAAGCACAACATTCTTCAGGTTCAAAAACCACGTTCCTCATCTAGAAACTTCCATGTTAAATGTGCTTTTCTCCCCCACGAGATGTGCACCACACCATGATTTTCTCCCCCATAGATGCTTAGATGTCAAGCCTTACAGAGACACCAGTCTGCTTCTTCATGCATAATCTTGATACATCCCATGCTGCAGCAGAATAGATTACAAGTACTACATCAGGATCTGACACACCTGTCGAACTACCTTTCGACCAGCTTCTGTTGAGGACCTGGATTTCTGCATGTGTCGTCTTCTTGACCATGAGCCATTCCTCATCCACACCGAGTGCACTCTGCACTTGCTACTATTGTCTTGGAGTAATTTCACTATCACCCTGTTGATGACCACCTCACTTCCTGACGCACTTTGATCTCCTTCCCCTTTGTACCATGACAAGAGGGTTTTTATTTGTTTCAATGCAAACTCTATCAAATTAACCCACAAACTACTCTTGCCAAGAGAGATGTCAAATTTTAGTATTTAGGGATCGAATCCACATGGAGCGTGGACACACAATAAAATCAATATAGTTGCGATTAAGCTAAAAAAATAGATTAATAAGCAGTAAATAAATTATAACATATGATTCGTTGAATGGTAAGTAAACAATAATAATAAATAGCTAGATCTAGGGTTTCAAGCAAGTGGATTATAGAGGATAGAAGCCAAGGGTATTAATCATAGAACTAGATATCTAATGTAAAAGACGACCAACTCTCGATGCGAGTCTAATCTATTGACTAAGTCCGATCTCTCAGCTCTTGCTTGTTGACACAGAATGACCGTCGATCGATGGCAATGATACTGCATCTATCGATGGTCTCTTGACTCAATCTTTATGACCAAATTCGATAAGTTCACTAGATTAACTAAATCAACTCTCGTTTGTTTCTAGCAACCTAGCTCAAAAATATTCGTTCTAGTAGCAGACCATGCTCTTGCTTGCGCCTAACTATCCTATGATCAGGGTTCTAGTTAGCTACTCTAGAACACAAGCAATAAACAAAATTCTATTGATAGATCTAATAATCACCTTAGCAATTATATTGTTTGGCTAATCCATATACCATTAATAAACCCTAAACCTAATTAAAAATCTACTCAGACATCATCTTTGTCACAGAAATCCTAGATGAATAGAATATATATAGAATAGAAATCAAATAAAGAACTAAAGGAGTTCCATGAGGACTCTGAAGGAGTTCCTCCCTTCTCTCATAACCCTATAACAATAGATAGAATAAAGCTTGGTGCCTAAACAATGACATTGAAACATATAAATTGGGTTTTAGGTCATTCATGGGTATTTTGGTAATTTGTGATGGCTTCTGGGCTTACGTCGGCCATAAAAAAGTCGGGCCTGTCACATATAATAGACTCTAAATAGGGCTGATATCATGGCATAATAGTGGTAAATACCAGACCCTATTAAATCCCTCAGACTTAACCTTTTGCTTATCCTCAAGCAAACAAAGCCTGTGAAAGAGGTTTTGAAAAGCAGAGATTCACATAATGTCTAAGTATAACTATTACCCTATTTTGTTGCAACCACATCCTATCAAGTCAATCACAAAGAAACTCTATATACCCTATCCTGGTATAGCAACCAAATCCATTCTACCAACAACTTCGCAAATATTAGTCTGACTCAACCCTCTACTTATTGCATTTCTTTGCATAAAATAAAAATGCAGGCTTTACCTTGGGAGTATCGATCAAAGGATATACGGACTCTTACCTCTGCAAGTATTTGAACACACATATAGTCTTCTCTGATTCCTTTCCTCTCTCTCTTCTCACTTCTTCTCAGTCAATGTCTCCATTCTTTTGAGGGTATCATCTTATTTTTTTAGAAGAATAGATAGAATAAAACTTGGTTCCTAAACAATGTCATAGAAACATATAAATAGGGTTTTAGGTCGTCCATGGTATTTTGATAATTTGTGATGGCTTTTGGGTTTAAGTCGGCCATAAAAAAAGTCGGGCCTGTCTTCTGAGATCACCGTCGATCGACACCAAGATTGTGCCATCGATCGACACTCATTCATCTTCTCGACAGCTTCCTCTCGCTAGGCAGACAGACCACTCTCCAGTAAATCGGGCATAACGTTAGATCTAACCGTTCGATAGACTTAAAACCGGTGGCATTGTAAATATTATTCCAATATATATATCTTCTCACCGAGGGAAGGTCTTCATCCATAGCTAAACATCTGACGCATCTACACAGTTTTGCATGTCTAAAAGCTCCAGAATCACCAAAGTTCTCTAGAACATACATGAACCTGAAAATACTCTAAAACATACTCCAAACACATATAATAAACTCTTAATAGGGCTGATAGCATGGGAAAATAATGTTAAATATAAGGCCCTATCATACCACAAACAACTTCATCTCATGGCTCCAGGCTTGATGCTTCTTGATCAACCTTAAGATCACTTCTAACAAAGCTGCATCCTTCTTCTGATTTAGCATCCTTAATCTTATCAAGTAAGCCATGCTTGGATAACACCACCTTTTAAATCGAGTTTGATTTTACGAAAGCTGTTTCGGAAAATGTTGTTGAGCTTTAATTTTACGAAATTTATTCTGCGAAATGTCATGAGTTTAGTTTTACGAAAGTTGTTTCGTAAAATGTTGTTGAGTTTAATTTTACGAAAGTTGTTATGTAAGCGTGTTTTCGTGTTTGGCTGTACGAGAGCCGTTTTTCTTTAAAACTTACGTTTTAGCCTCTGAATCTTTGGTTGTGATGAGCTTAATTATCGGGAGTTGACTTAATCAGAGATTTTCTCGTTTCCGCAGGATTGATCGGAGGGGATTTCGAGTAGTTTTTCCGAAGTAAATTTCAGTTACACTCAACGAGAATTAAATGAATATGTTGCGTAGAATCTAATCTTGGCTCTTTACGAAATCTTAGGTTTCAGAGAACGTTTTAGCAGTGAGGGACACGATCTCTCGTTTTGCTTAGTTTAGTTTTCATCAGCCGTTTTAGGTTTCGAGTGATTCAATAAAGATTAACTTTGTTTCTTTGACAATTTTTCAGAAGAAGTACAAAAGTGGGGGTTGTCGAACTGGGATTCGTCCCGAGCTGCTCGACTCCTTGTGCGGCGCGGATGTATGTCTGCGTCTTCGTCCGTAGGTTCAGACTGACTGCTAGATTCAACGTCGACGTGTTCGACTTCTCCTCCTTGTTTATCTTCCTAGATAGGAGGAAGGTCTCCCGAGTTTTTCTGTGTAGGCGCGGGGGTCACTTCGTTGGGGGTTTTGTCCTGACGGTTTACCTTGCGCATTATCGGACCGCTCCAAAGGCATTACGAATCGACTCTTCTTCCGCGGATTCGGGTTGTTCCCCGCGGAAAGATGGCTATGTTCCTTGCTGTGAGGGTTTTAACTTGTTTAGCGAGGGAATTCATGACCCTATCCTGTTCTAACGACTTCTTCTCAAAAGTCGAAAACATCTTCTTCACCTCCTCGAACACTGAGGTGTTTGCGTCTGCGCTGACCGCAGTGACGTTCGTCGCTGGAGTGTTTTCAAAGTTCTCATCGACGACGTTATCGTCATGAGGCTGTTGGTTGTTGAGATATGACATGTTTTGATTGAGCGTTTATGGCTGAGAGTTAGATTGATCCGTACCCCCCCCCCCTCCTTCTAGCGCCAAGATGTGGAAACCGAAATTCACACTGTCGATTTATGTTGAATTAGGAACGCAGGGTAAACCCTAGTTTCCCAGAGGTCCCGAATATCTGCTAAATCACACGTCAATCAGTCAAAATATTAAGTAAATTTTAAAAAACAAAGTGACAATCGAAAAGAAAGCAAGTAGATGTGTTATTCCGAATTTGCGTATGAGCGTTTACAACAGGATATGAGCCTTGGCTATGAGAGCTGTCTGCGAGATCCCTAGTTCTAATAACCTAAGACTGCAAAATCCTAATTGAGTCTCAGCTCGAATAACAAAAATGGAAAGTTTCCTAAATGCTCTAAGTGCTAAGCTATGTTTGCTCTGAATAGAGATTTTCGTGTGTCCTTAACATCATCACCCTTGAAGTCCTTATATACTCCTCTAGAGGCGGTTTGGCTTGATTTCAGATAAAATCGCGAGTGGGACTTTAGCCGAGCTTTAGACCTCGTCGGGTCGTTATCTGACTTAGGCGTTTCCACGATTTTATCCAGATAACATTATTAAGACGACGTCGTTCGAGAGTTAGGATCTTTCGTATGAGACATGTGACTCTAGGTGTTTAGTTAACAGTTATGTCTCATACGATTGACCTGATCCTTTCTCGAGACAACGAGTTCTTTCGGTAAGGTTCCAATGTCAATCCCGATGGAGACGGAACAAAGATAAGTTCGATCAATTATTGAAAGACGGAGTTTAATGAGGACGAGGTGAAACTGGATTGATCCGACTTGCCGAACGAATGAGTCGGATTTCTCATGTCATCTAACTCGCCTGTTTGACGAGTTGGCCTTGTCCAACTCGCCATACGGGAGAGCTGGCCGTGTCGTACCTAACAACTCGCCTGTACGGCGAGTTGGTCGGTTCATGCTGAACAACTCGCCCATATGGTGAGTTGGTTGGTCTGAGCTAACCAACTTGCCATACGAGCGAGTTGGTTGATCCGTACTGACCAACTCGCCATACAGGCGAGTTGGTTGATCTTTACTGACCAACTCGCCATACGGGCGAGTTGGTTGATCTGTGCTGACCAACTCGCCCGTAAGGCGGTGTTGGCCTTGTCCAACTCGCCATACGGGTGAGTTGGTCGATTCGAGTTTCTTTCTTTCGAGTTTTGGCCTGGAGACTTGCATTAAGTCCATTTCAGGATTGCATTCATATATAAACACGATTTTTAGATGCTGATTTCGAGAATACCGTTTTTGCCCTCAACAAATGCATTCTCCCGGTAGGTTTCCGGCGTTGATTCCGTCGTAACCGATTTTGACCCCAGCAAATCTCGGTGTCCCAGTCTCTCTACAGACGACTCATAGCTATCTTATATTATTCTCCATGTTCCTGAAACCCTAGTCTCCAAGGATCCCACGAATATGGACATCTTCCATATTAATAAGTGCAACTTTCCTTTTCTTGGAATAACACTTATTTCTTTCCTTTAAGTCATAAACTTGCTCCTCAATTTTATTCCTCTTTCCTTTTCTCCAAGATACACGATTGCTCTCAAATTTACATGACTCCAGCTTAGCACTTTGAATCTCCATGATCTTCACCACTCAACACATCGTCAACTACGTCAGCGACTACTTCAGACATCTTACATCTTCAGCCAATGTCCCCAAGTGGTCTGCTACAAGCATCCATTACCAATATTTAATCTTTGGAAAAGTCCAAGGGGTCTGGAAAACATAAACATATTCAGGAATCACAAAAAATAAAGGTTCTGAATGGGAAAATCATTGACAACTGAAACGAAAGTATTAGTTCAGAGCATATAAGGTGCGATAAAATTGGGAATTCGGAGAAGGAGTATCCATCAATAGAAAGTTTTTGGTATATGCCACCAAGAGATTTTCAGAAAGGCATGTGGTCCTACAAGGGGTATTAATGTTCTACTTTTTTTTCTGAACAGTATAGTGTTGATATCCTACAATATTCAAATATTGGTGTTCATATGTCCGATCTGAGCTCCAGATGATAGAGGCGAGGATTCTTAACAATTTGAGGGTAAATGTATTTTCGGTCTGTAAAAGGTCACAAAAATATGGTAAGCTCTGAATGAGTGGTTCTTTACGGTTACAGGAAGATGGTATTATTTGGTTTTGTGTTTTAAAATACTTTTAATAAAGATAGAATTCGAAAGGAGAAGAACACCGGGTTGTTAAACTCCAAATTCATCATGTGGTTTTGCTGGCCCTTTCCACTTTATCTTCCCTCTAAATTTTTATATAATGAACTTGTTTTTGATTTTTATGTTGTAAGTAATATCATTGCTATTAAAGTTAATAATTGCTCTTGTAAAAAATAGCTGGAGTATCTATAACAATAAAGTAGATTTCTCTCTAGGGGTGGGCATATCGGTTTAGTTTTGGATTCGGTTTGGGTTCGGTTTGGGTTCGGTTAATTTGGGTTTAATAAAACTTAACCCAATCAAAACCAAAGTAGCTTTGGTTCGGGTTTGGCTTGGGTTTATTTTGGTTCGGTTTGGCTTAGATTTAGTTCGGTTCACTTTATTATGGTTTGCTCTGGTTCGGTTCGGTGCGGTGCAATTTGGATTGGTTATAAAATATATTTGTACTAATTTGATTATAAAACAATTAACTTACTAAAAAACTATTTGCACCTAATTTTGATCTTTATTGATCCTAGAAGAATTTATTTTAGATAATTTTAATTTTAGACAATATAAATTGAAGAATTTACGAGACAAAACAGCCACAAGACTTTAAATAATTTATAGTTTTTAGGTTTTGTTTGTACTAAAATCTTTAGGTATTACGTATTATTAAGATTAGAACTAGAAAAAATATATAAGAATATTATTTGTATCATAACTTAAAAAATATAGAAGTTAAGAAAAAAAAATAAACCTTAACCAAAATATTCACAATATGTTAATATACCCACACACACACACATATATATATATATATATATATATATTAATAGAAAAAAACATATTGGGTTATCAGTTTAGTTCGGTTTAAACCCAAACCAAAACCAAACCATTCGGGTTGAATAAAACGTGAACCAATTGGGTTATGTAATAAACACGGTTTGGTTTGGTTTGGTTTAACATCACCTTTCAGATGTACACACGAACGGGATACATACACTCTAAAAGATGAAGTGGTATCATAATGAGGGAGAGAAGTACTAAAAGACGCCGGCTTTAACGGTGTGATCGCAGAAGACCGTATACGATTAGGTGAACCAATGAATCTAATATGGTGATGTTCGTTTCCTCATCTAGGTGATCCATCAGGGTGAAGATGCAAATCAATGTTCGTTTAGTGCATTAAAATGCTATATCCAGATGGATCATCCAACTGTATTTTTGAAAACTCACCTCAAATTCTCACCTAAATGAGGGTGGGTTTCTATGGTGCATCTGGATGCAATTAGTTCATTCCAAAATGATAAATGACAAAAATAATCTTTTCACTTAAACATTATCTTTTTAAATTTAATACCATAAAACTATATGTTATTTTCAAACCAAAATCATAATTTTATAAAATTATATTTTTCTGTCAAAACTGTAAAAACTCATTTTTCGCAAAAAAATAATTTCTCACCAAAATCGCAAAAACATATTTTCCAGCAAAAAACATATTTTCCGCAAAACCCGCAGAAACATATTGTTCACCAAAACTAATAAAACATACTTTGCCAAAACTGCAAAAACACATTTTCCCGCCAAAACACATTTTCCCGCCAAAACCGTAAAAACGCACTTTCCCGCCAAAATCGTAAAAATACACTTTTCCGCTAAAACTGTAGAAATACATTTTTTGGGCCAAAATCCAGAACGTTATGTTACTTCAAAAACGCAAAAAAAAAATCCACAAAAATCGTAAACACACATTTTTCCGTCAAAACCGTAAAATGAATTTTCCCGTCAAAAGCATAAAATGTCTATTTCTATCATTTTAGTAACAAATACATCTCATGCAGATGCAAGTTCAAAAAAATAAAAATAAACGAATATAGTTGCATTGAGATGCTTCATCTAAATGCATAAACAAAGTACGAAAACGAACAACACCCAAGTGGACCATCTCGATAAAACATCTAGGTGGACCATCTGGATAAAACATCTAGATGGACCATCTGAATGCACCTTTCAGATGTACACACGAACGGGATACATTTCGAAAACCGAGTATCACCATCTTTACCATAGTTTTTTGGGTTGGCTGCCTAAAACCCCCTGTAAATATAATCACCCTATCTATTCCCCCCTCAACTACCAAGCTCATGACAAATCCACCCAAACTTATGATTTCTCTTTAGATCTCCCCCTAAAGTTTTTATTCCCCCCTCTCTAATTTAATTTCAAAATCGAGACTAAAGAGAAATTAATTGCGTTATGTAATTAGCGATTGCTCATTAGGAAAGAACCCGACCCGACATTAAAAAAGAACCCGACCCGAATTTTTTTTTAAAAAACCCAAATCGATTTGGGATTTTTATTGAGGTTAGTATATCTTCTTCACTCAACGACACAGAGTGATTCCGACTCCTGAAGAAAAACTGGAGAGACAGAGAGAAACAGAGAGAGACGACGACAACGATGAATAGAGAGAGATAGAGACAAAGAGAGACTACTCTCTCTCTCTCTCAAACACACCCTCTCTCTCTCTCTATCTCAATTCCTCGTCGTCTCTCTCTCTCTCTCTGTTTCCAGTTTTTCTTCGGGGTCCCTCTGTGTCGTTGAGTGAAGAAGATAGACTAACCCTAATAAAAATCCCAAATCAATTTGGGTTTTTAAAAAAATTCCGGGTCGGATTCTTTTTAAATGTCAGTCGGGTTCTTTCCTAATGGGCAATCACTAAATACATAACGCAGTTAATTTCTCTTTTGTTTCGATTTTGAAATTGAATTAGAGAGGGGGGAATAAAAACTTTAGGGGGAGATCTAAAGAGAAATCATAAGTTTGGGTGGATTTGTCATGAGCTTAGTAGTTGAAGGGAGAATAGATAGGGTGATTATATTTACAGGGGTTTTAGGCAGCCAACCCTAGTTTTTTATTTGATATATACAGTTTATGCAAGTCCTGAGACATGAATTGGAACATGGTGGAGAAAGAAAATAAAGAATTCATCTCCCACTTCTCCAAGGTCATTTTGTTTCATTCAGTTTTAAAAAAACATTAAATGTTTAACAACATTTGAAGCTGTCTCTATCCATTTTTTGGTTACGTAAGTTATAACAAAGATTATATATCAAATAAACGCAGGAAAATTATGAGGAAATTGTTGGATGAATATTTCAGTTAAAGCACTCACTACACGAGTTCTTAAGGTTAAGAATCGGTAATAGTCGACCAGCTTCTTCTGGTACGATTACTGGACTGAGTGAGAGCATGTATGGGATCTCTTGGGTCCTGTGGGATCAACCCAACTTCGCATCCACTGCAATGCAACTGTTTCAGGAGAAAGGTTGTACTTACTTCCCGTACGTTTTCTGTATACAGAAACTGTAATTGTTGTCCTTGCATCTACACAGTCTCCATCGATGATGTGTATTTGTGGAGAGTCCTGCTGGAATCTTTTTGAACAAATTCTCCTCCGAAGTGACATGGGAACGACTTAGACAAACTGCACCTGGTTTTTCTTGGCATACTACGGTTTAGTTCAAGCAAGAAATCCCAAGATGCGTTGGACCAATAAAAGCTATAAGGCTTTTGATAAAAATGTGAATATTAATGTCATTGGGCTTCAGATTGCTGTAGGCCCAGAATAATGTGAATTAAATGAAAAATGGCAATGGGATAGAGTCCCACATCGGCCAAGAAGAGAAAAAATGAGTAGTATATATATGTACACTCACATGCCTAAGCTTAAACAGCTTGGGTGAGAGGAAGGCTCCCCACGCCCGCGCTGCTGACCGGCCGGCTCGGCTTGGGCTTAAGTTTTGGTAAATGTGGCCCCAGGGCCACTACAAGATGTTCTTTTTGGACCCAATTAAGCTCAACGTTTTGGTCTATTTTGGACCAAAAAACAACATGACGTTTTTGTTTAAACGACGTGTAGTTCGTCTTAAAACAAAATACAGTTCGTTTGTTCGAAATAAATCAGAACAAGTCAACAGAGGAGAGATCTTGCGGAGAAAGTTTGTCAATTCAACTTCCGAGATTTTCACTAACGTGGTTCAACCATTACGAAAATCAAATCTTTTTCTCCTCTTTAAAAACTCGTCTTCTCCTCTCTCATTTTAATACTTTTTCACATCGATAACGAAAACCAACAATCTCCCAGCGTAAGTTTTAGAGAGTGTTTCGTAGATTATTAGTTCGTAGGGACGTTCACGAGTGAAGCGTGAATCGTCTATCATGGTTGTATCATGGGCTCTAATTCGTACAAGTCCGTCTCACTACAGAGCGAATATTAAGAGTTAAGGAAAAAGATTCGTCTCAACTCCATGGTCTATTTCTAAACGCTTTCATATCGGTATTTTATCTCATCTTTTGAATCAAATATTTCCTTAATATCACTTTATTTACATCGTTTGTATTGATTCGGTTTTCTGGCTTTTACAGTCTTAACTCTTAATCGCTTCTATTATTTATAAGCTTTAATCGGATTGATCTTGATACGTTTTTATAAAACAATTTTAAGGATTTATAAAACGTTTATTTTTATTTTTTTTTTATGTTGAAACAGTGCTTGCGATTTGCTTTACGCACTTCTGCGAAACCTTTCTTGTTTATCTGAAAACTGTTTGCATTCTGCTCTGTAGCTCTATCGCGAAACGTTTTTTGTTACATGAATCATAAAAAATGTGATAAAAACAATTCGTTTTCACAATAGCTTTCTAAAGTGAGTTTGTGAAACAATCTACAAGTCTACACAAACGGTTTCTGCGAACGCTTTTAAGTGAGTTTGCAAAACGTTTTTCAGACTTATATCGATATGATTTGGTGATTTGTAACGCTTTAAGCGATCTATTAAAAACACCAAAAATTACAATCAATTTTAAAGTATTATTTATTTGACATAATATGTCATTTGTTGATTGGAGTCTAATCCACTTTCATATTTTCTCAACAGAAAAATGACGGATCTTAATAACACCCCCCCATTGACACCACCATTTATACACAAACTCAACTCAACACTGCTCAAAGTGATGCAACCATGACAACTGCTGATGCAACAACAACAACCGCTGCAACAATGACACCTACCCTTCCAGTGGGAAATGTTGCTGATGAAACCACACGTCGTAGCCTGTTTGGTGCTGGCCTCTATCAAACGGGTCCTATTCAAGGAACCACAAGTGCTCCAGTTGTAGTTCCAACTCCTCCGACTGTACCAAGCTTGTTCACTCAAGGATTAATGCCAAACAAGTTTGATGGCAAAGGCTTCAAAACGGGGCAAAAGAAGATAATGTTCTTCCTGACAACAATGAAGCTGGATAAACTCACCTAGGAGGACAAGCCCCTTGTCCCTTACGGGATTGATGATGTGTACACTCTTGCAAGTGTTGATAGTTGGTTGCATTCCGACTACATCTGCAAATGATACATTTTGGGTCGCCTTATTGACCCATTGTACCAAGTCTATTGTGAGATTCCCACGTCAAAAGAGCAATGGAGATCACTGGACAAGAAGTACATAGGTGAGGACGCTGGATGTCAGAAGTATGTGGTTACAAAATTCCATGACTTCAAAATGGTGGATTCAAAACCCATAATGGATCAAGTGGAAGCGTTTCAGCTCATTTGCCATGAAATTGCTGCTGAAGAAATGTCCATTCTGTGAGACATTCACAACTCTCAGCTTCCTCCAAGCTATGCAGAATTCAAGAACTACCTGAAGCACATAAAGAAGAAGATGGGACTTAAAGATCTCATTCAGAGGCTTCAGATGGAAGCCAGGAACCGAAATGATGACAAGCTGCTCCAAGCTAAAGAGCATAGTGTCAACGTGGCTGAAATGAAAGGTAAAGGAAAGGCAATTGTCTGATCTCCTGCAAAACCTTTCAAAACAGCTTCAATTTTGAAGGCTTCTGGTCTAAACTTCAAGAAGAAAGACATTGAGATCAAGGTAAATGTAAAGAAATTTAAGGGAAAATGTCACTACTGCAACAAAGTTGATCACAGGACTGCTGAGTGTCGTAGCAAGATCAGAGATGAGAAGGCTCAGGCGAATCTCACTGAAGAAGATCTCGTTGCAGTGGTGACTGAAGTCAACATGGTTGAAAACAACAACCCTAAGGAATGGTTGTACGACACTGGTGCCACCACCCACATTTGCACTGATAGGGCGATGTTCAGCACCTACCAGAAAAGCAAGACTCAGGAGAAGCTGTTCATGGGGAACACTGCAGTCTCCAAGATTGAAGGTCGCGGCAAGGTGGTTCTGAAGATGACATCTAGACGTGAAGTCACTCTGCAGAATGTGAAGCATGTGCCTGACATGAGGAAGAACCTGGTCTCGGGAACCTTGCTCAACAAGAATGGATTCTCCACAACCCTTGAAGCGGACAAGCTCGTGATTAAGAAGAATGGGATGTATTTGGGAAAATGGTATGTTAAGGATGGACTGGTCAAGATGAATGTAATGATAGTCCTTCCGAAAATTATAGCTCCAAATGTTTCAATGAATAAGAAAGAGCCAGTTGCTTATTTGGTTGAGTCTTTTAATATATGGCATGAAAGATTAGGCCACGTAAACTACAAATCGATACAAAGATTAATGAATCAAAATATAATCCCAAAATGCAAAAAAAGTAAACAAAAATGTGAAGTATGCGTATAGGCTAAGCTCACAAAAACACCCTCACCTCGTGTTGAAAGAACTAACAAACCTCTAGATTTAATTCAAACAGATTTATGTGACTTAAAATACATACAAAGTAGAGGTGGGAAAAAGTACTTTGTGACCTTCAGAGACGACTGCACAAAATATTGTTATGTATATTTATTACATAGCAAAGATGAAACTTTAGAAAAATTCAAAGAATTTAAACTCGAGGTTGAAAATCAGCTTAAAACAACTAGTAAAATAGTTAGAAGCGACAGATGAGGCGAGTATGATGGTCCATTTAATGTATTTTGTAAAGAACATGGAATAATTCATCAAACTCCAGCTCCTTATTCACCAGAATCTAATGGAGTTGTTGAACGCAAAAATTGAACTCTAAAAGAGATGATGAATGCAATGTTGCAATAATCTGGGTTACCCAAAACATGTGGGGGGAATCGTTGCTTACCACTAATTATATCTTCAACAAAATTTCACACAAAGTAACTGGCAAAACTCCATATGAGCTATGGAAATGTAATTTACCTTCGTATAAATACCTCAAAGTGTGGGGGTGCTTAGCAAAAGTTGCAATACCGCCACCAAAGAAGGTCATTATTGGACCTAAAACAGTGGATTGCATCTTCATCGGATATTCAACTAATAGTAGTGCATATCGGTTTCTGGTACATAAATCTGAAATATCAGATATTTATGAAAATACAGTAATGGAATCAAGAAATGGATCATTCGTCGAAAATGTTCTTCCTTGCAAGGAAAAAAAGGTTTAAAACAAACTCGAGAAGAAAGAGACGACCACAATGTTTCAGAAACTGAGTCAAATGTCAAAATTTCAGTTAATGATATTTCAGAAAATGAAAAAGATGAACCTAGAAGGAGCAAAAGAGCTCGAAAGAAAATCTTTTGGTGAAGATTTCTTAATGGCATTTTTAGTACAAAATCCAAAAATTTTGGCAGAAGCCATGTCCTCACCAAACGCTCCGTTTTGGAACGAAACCGTAAAAAGTGAATTTGATTATATCATGCAAAATTATACATGGTATATAACAGATTTACCACTAGGCTGCAAAGCATTAGGGAACAGATGGATAATGAAACGAAAACTAAACCCTGATGGAACACCTGATTTACACAAAGCAAGGCTTGTAGTTCAAGGATTCCGACAAAAAGAAGACCTTGACTATTTTGACACTTATTCTCCAATAACGAGAATACCATCAATAAGGCTAATGATAGCAATCGCAGCTTTAAGAGACTTAGAAATCCATCAAATGGATGTAAAAACCGCATTTATAAATGGTGATTTAGAAGAGGCAATTTACATGAAACAACCTGAGAGTTTTGTTATTCATGGACATGAAAACAAAGTATGCCGACTTGTAAAGCCACTTTATGGGCTTAAACAAACTCCTAAACAATGGGCATGAAAAATTTGACAGTGTAATGATGTCAAATGGTTTCAAAATTAATAAATGTGATAAATGCATATACTACAAAAGTACCAAAAATGCGTATGTTTTGCTATGTCTATATGTAGATGATATGTTCATTATTGGAAGCAATAAAGATATCAGCAATCAAACAAAAAGCATGCTCAAAGGTAAATTTGAGATGAAAGATATGGGATTAGCAGATGTAATTCTCGGGGTTAAAATCACAAACTGGATATCAGATTCTAAAAACTCAAAATCCACAAGTGGATACATCTTTACAATAGGAGGGGCATCAATATCATGGAAATCTACTAAACAAACAGTGTTAGCCAGATCCACCATGGAATTTGAGTTTATAGCCTTAGACAAAGCAGCAGAAGAAGCTGAATATCTTAGAATTTTTTTGGAAGATATTCCTATGTGGGAGAAACATGTGCCAGCTATACGAATACATTGCGATAGTCAATCAGCTATAGCTCGGACTCAAAATAATCTCTACAACGGTAAATCTCGTCATATTAGAAGACGACATAAAACCATTAGACAACTTATCTCTAATGGTGTAATCACAATAGATTATATCAAATCGGCTGACAGCCTAGCGGATCCATTCACTATTTGCCACGAGATATTGTTGCTAAATCATCAAAAGGAATGGGTTTAAAGCCTATAACGAATGAGGATGCTTGATTGCAACCCTACCTATCATGACTGGAGATCCCAAGACGTAGGTTCAAAGGGAAAACAAAATTAAACAAAATCTACCAAAAGCACTTTGAGACTATTATCTCTATCCAACTCCTAAGATGATAAAAGTGCTAATGTGAGAAGGATAAACATAGACTTTTAATGATTCCATAGCTTCTAAAGCAAAGTATTACTCAATACTTTTCATGGTCAATCACCTAATGAGTGTGAAATGAGACTGTTTCAAGTAGAATGAATGCAATTCTATATTCTCTAAGGTCACTCATGAAAACCAGGAATAGTTCAGGGCCACAATGAACACATTAGAGAACTAAGTTCTACGAGAAATTGAAGCTGCGTTATACCTATTGTCTTGGTTTACATAAAACACCGGTTGGTTCAAGACATCATGTTCACCTTCTGGTAAAGTAAACTCGACAGATATTAACTATTAGTGGTTCAAGGCTTAAAAATGCCACCAACTCAAACACAGTGATTTTTTTCACAAACACTCTCGATAAGTCTGTCTAGTCTAGTCAGTATTAAAATATCTATAGTATCTAGAGTCTACCGAGTCTGCATTTAGTCTGCATATGTTTAGAGTCATTTCTATTCATGTGGAAGATTGTTGGACCAATAAAAACCATAAGGCTTTTGATAAA
This sequence comes from Moricandia moricandioides, assembly GCA_905132885.1. NCBI lineage: Eukaryota > Viridiplantae > Streptophyta > Magnoliopsida > Brassicales > Brassicaceae > Moricandia > Moricandia moricandioides. The sequence continues at coordinate 47,402 of CAJHQQ010001576.1, forward strand.
AATGTGAATATCAATGTCATTGGGCTTCAGATTGCTGTAGGCCCAGAATAATGTGAATTAAATGAAAAATGGCAATGGGGTAGAGTCCCATATCGGCCAACAAGAGGAAAAATGAGTAGTATATATATGTACACTCACATGCCTAAGCTTAAACAGCTTGGGTTGAGAGGAAGGCTCCCCACGCGCGCGCCACCGCCGTCCGGCCGGCTCGGCTCGGCGGGGGCTTGAGTAAATGTGGCCCTAGGGCCACTACAAGATGTTCTTTTTGGGCCCAATTAAGCTCAATGTTTTGGCCCATTTTGGACCAAAAAACAACATGACGTTTTTGTTTAAGCGACGTGTAGTTCGTCTTAAAACAACATACAGTTTGTTTGTTTGAAATAAATCAGAACAAGTCAACAGAGGAGAGATCTTGCGGAGAAAGTTTCTCAACTTCACTTCCGAGATTTTCGCTAACGTGGTTCAACCATTACAAAAATCAAATCTTTTTCTCCTCTTTAAAACTCGTCTTCTCCTCTCTCATTTTAATACTTTTTCACATCGGTAACGAAAACCAACAATCTCCCAGCGTAAGTTTTACAGAGTGTTTCGTATATTATTAGTTTGTAGGGACGTTCACGAGTGAATTGTGAATCGTCTATCATGGTTGTATCATGGGCTCTAATTCGTACAAGTCCGTCTCACTACGGAGCGAATATTAAGAGTTAAGAAAAGAAATTTGTCTCGACTCCATAGTCTATTTCTAAACGCTTTCATATCGGTATTTTATCTCGTCTTTTTAATCGAATATTTCCTTAATATCGCTTTATTTACATCAGTATTGATTCCATTTTCTGGCTTTTACAAGATGTTCTTTCTTCACATGGATGGCTATGTCACCTAGACTCCCTTCTAGAGATTAGCTGTTGTCATGGGGTTTGACGGTCCCGGCAAGCTGTGTTCTATGTACGGATAGCACAAAATCTCATCGACATCTCTTCTTTCACTGCCCTTTCGTTGGTTGATTGTAAAACAGATTCAGGGGAAACCAGCTAGACCTCGGCCCATCAGACTCGGTGGACTGCAAAACTAATCACCGGCCAGTGCAAACATCTTCAAGCTGCTACTGCAGCTTATCACATATAATGTGTGGAGAGAACATAACTGTAGGATTTTCAAACAGATTTCCTCTTCTCTGGAGGTGGTTTTCAGGATAATTGATCGATCAATGAAGGACAAGCTTCTCTCCATTCCGGATACGTTATCTACAGCTCCCTCTATGCTCGAGCTCTACTTCCGCGTCATTGGACCTTTCAGCTAAGGATGCTCATTCTCACTCTGTTTTTAATTTTCTCCTCCTCTGTCCTAAAAATAGATACAATAAAATGAGAGGGGATTCTGACTCGGTTTGACTCGGAACGAATCCTGGGAACGAGTCTACTTGCCATGGTAGCAGAAGCCACATTGAGTATCATGTCATTGACTCAGGCTCCTATTTATTTATGTTTCTTTCCAAGTGATTCGGCGAGTTACTGAGCCTGAGTAGACGTGGTGGCGAATACAAAAGGGATGGCCATGGAAGGTGGTGTGTCATTCTACCGAGTCTTCCCGGGTCTGAGTTCGAATTCGAGGAAGTATTAGGATTATATATACTTAGGGGAAAATGAATGGCATGTCTCTGTCTCCTTCCAGTTCAATTAAATTGTATGGATACTTATTGAAGAAATTTGAATATTGATTCTAACAATCATGTGTTTCCGCTCACTGAAGTGATGAATATTATTATAATTTTTATTAGAGATAGAGATTAAATTATAAAACAAACGAGCATATATGAATCTGCAATCAATTTATTTATAAATAGTATTAGTCAAAAAAAATAGTTCTACATTATTATAACTGCAGTTTAAAATTAAATAAAAATTATGTCATTTTATGTTGATTAGTAATTAAATCTTTATCTTTTCAGAACTATTATAAAATATTACCTTGAATAATATTTCAGCTAAAAAATATAACTTAACAAAATGACATTAATTACAATTTATACAATTAAAATCATACAACTAAACAAATACAACCATCTAATGACGAAATGTCTTTTTGTCGGTAATGCTGAAGCTTACTATGTTAAAAGCATTTAAAAGTATTTTCCTAAAAACAATTCTGACTTATAAGTTCATAATCTCCAATTAGCAGCGGGGTGTTCGAATCTTTATCATTTACCTATGTAGCATAATCATGTTTAGAGGAATGATAGATATAGGACAAACTTAGAATGAAAAAAAAATCAAAATCATGAGAGATCAATGCTAGAAATAAATCGATACATCTTTACACGGAATATAGGTGAAGCATCTCTCATGTTATATAACAACCCTCCTCATGACAACAGTGTCGACAATAGCATTAACAGATTACCCAATAATATAAAGAATAGATGCAACTTATACTACTATTATAAGCAAATGCTAAGATTGTTGTAACCCTTCTCCCCCAAGTTTTTATATTTAATCAAGGAGCTTTCAACCAAATCCATTTATGTTTACAAATAAAATATACTACTCTGCTTCCAAAAAATATATACAATACCAGCAGTAATCACACTAGGCTTGGGCGTTCAGTTTGCAGTTTAGTTCCGATTCGGTTCTTTCAGTTTTCGGTTCTAGAGATATAGGAACCATTCGATTATTTATGAAATTTGATTTGGCTTTGGTTCGGTTATTTTGATTTTCGGTTTGGTTTGGATAAGAATTATAAGATCCTGGTAATATCTAATAAACTTTTGGTTCCGGTTCGGTTTCGGTTTTTGGTTGGTTTTGAACATTTGGGGTAATAAAACAGTTTTTTTGGGTTTTTGGATTGAAAATTGGGTAATTCGGATAAATTTTAATATTTTGGATATAATTATTTGGTTAATTCGGTTCTTTAGGGCAATTCATATAATTTTAAATATTTCAAAAAAAATATTTGGGTAGTTCGGTTTAGAAGAAATATTTTAGAATATTTATTAATTTAAATACTAAATATAATTAATGTTATATATATATATATTGTATTTTGGATATTCGGGTACCCATATAGTTCTCGGTTCGATTTTGATTTTTCGGTTATAGAAATACAAAATCACTCAGTTATTTTTTATCTTCGGTTTGGTTTTAGGTTCGGTTTTTTTAGTTTTGTTCCGGTTCGGTTTTCGGATCTCGGTTTTTATGTCCAAGCCTAAATCACATCACATAAAAACCATCACCCACAAAAAAATATGTAAAAAAATGATTGAAAATAAGTACTCATCGATGTCTTTGTCATTTCCCCTCGAACAATTCTAAAAACAAAAAATCACACCACCATTGGAAAACCACCACACCTCAAGTGAAAGTGTTAATCTGCAATAAAAACACTAAATACTCTAAATATTAATAATTGTGTTACACAAGTATTAATATACAGACTATTGTTATACTTTCATGAGGGAGGAGAGTCCGCATTACTTTTTTATACCCATTACATATAAATTATTGTTATACTTTCTAGATATTTATTTTTATATAATATGTTTGGTGTTTTCTTTAAAAATCTTAACTTTACTGCAATGAGACAACTCGGTCTAGGCATATAAACGAGAATGAAAACCAAACCGGAATTAAACTAAGAAAATCAAACGCGAAAATCTAAAATACAGTTAACATACCTAAAAATATTAATTACGTTTAGTTCGAAATTACCAAATATTCTAAAAATATTACATATAAATAAAACTATTCGAAATATCAAATAACTGAATAATTTTTATCGTAAGTAATTAAATCTATCTGAATAACCTCAAAGAACCAATAATATTTCTAATTAGCCGATATTTTTTCCGAAAAATACAAAGAACTCTGATTTCTTGAATTATAGAAAATTATTTGAAAAATAGACCTAACTGGGATCTACCATTGTTATCCAAACCGAAAAAAAAAACAAAAAAAACTGAAATTAATACATAACCGAACAGTTCCTATATTTTTAGAACCGAAAAAAGAAAACGAAAAAGAAAAAACAAATCGGAGCCGAACATAAAACCTAATGGCACAGAGGCAACCAAAGTGTTTCATGTGGTGTTTAGAAAAATTGAAATGCTTGAAAATATAATTGACTAAACCATACATCAAAATTGTTAGTTTAGAATATAAACAATGAAGTTTTATAACAAAATATTATACATTATGTCATGCAATTGACAAATACCCCGCGCGAAGCGCGGACAAACCACTAGTAATATTTAAAACCAGTTGATTTCTTGAACAAATTACTGAAAGATCTTTAAAGGGAATGTTGGGACAAGAAGGATATCATTGATCATTGAGGTATGAATTGTTCTCACACTTGATTGATGACATTTTATTTTCTAAAACAAATTGGAATAGGGAAGGAAACATTGGTAGTTATAAACTTTATCTTGTTTTTAAAAATGATGAACAAGATGATTTTTATCAGTGCTAAGTTCATATCTTGGTAAGGAAAGAAATAACCCGTTGGGGTTGTTTGCATCTATCATCAAGATGTTCGAAACCAGAATTTCCAGGTTTATGTTGTAGTTACATACCGATCCTAACTACATATCCAAAAACAGGGACAATCAAGAATGATTAGGTCTTGGTTGTGGAAATAGTTACTATCTATATGGTTACGTTTAGGAGTGATATGAGAAATGTCATGACAAGTTTATAGGACATAGTTTTTTTCTCTTCTTTTATGGGCTGTACATTATTTAATAAGTGGAATAATTATATATAATATTATGTATATTTGAGGACTTAATACGGAATTTGACGAAGTTAAGTGAAATTATTAGGAGAAGAATCACTGTCTCACTACACCCACAATTTGATGGGAATTGAAAAAGAACAAATTTGAAATAGGGATTATGAGTTGGAATTATCAAAATATGGGCAATAAACTGATGATTAGCTATTCACGTGAATTATAACATAGACACAAACCGAAATTTCAACGTCTTTCTGAAATAAATAAAAACTTTGTTACTCAAAAAAAATTAATTTTATGAATAGATATGCCGTTTTAACATGAGAAAAATGGTTGAGTTTTGTCTTTCTTATGCCACTTTAGAAAAAGGATGATTTCTAAATCCATGAGGGTTTTATGCGCAAGCCGGACGCAAGAGGCTTCCTGCGGCCGATGACGACTCTGGAAGATGCAGAAGGTTCGGTGGCACCTACGGTAATGTTTCCCACGGTCAGAGGAAAGGAGAAAATGAAATCTTCGTAGGTGAAAGCAATGCATAATGGTCCGGCTCTCTCAGAGCACATTTTGGATATTGAGATGGTTGAAGGTAAGGAAATTGTGACGTTCCCGGATTCAGTGATTCAAGACTTTGACTATTTATGGAATGATTTACCTGAAGGAAAATTTCAGGTCAAAGCTCCTCACGTGGGGAAGGTTCATATCCATGGGTGATCTTGAGCACAGCCAAATGAAACATTAGCTTAGGGTCCCAATTTTTTTAAAAAAAATTACATAGAGAAAGACCTTCAAAATTTATATAAAAAAAAATTTCTTATAAAACCTTTCTTAAATTGCTTATGGCCTCCAACATCTCAGGGACGGCCCTCTTCATATCATCGTTAACAATATATGGCAGCTTGGAGATGCATCTATAAAACTAGATGTATTTAAAGTGGATGTAGGAGCAAGGTTTCTAGTTTGAAGCTCTTCTAGAAACACATGTGAAAGAAGGTAGAAGTCAGAGGATATTTGATCTACCATGATTTTCGCCCCTCTTAAACCATAGTATAAGTTCTTTATAGAGTCTTTCTACTATGTTTTGAGTCTATTTTAATGTCTTTTTAGGTCTAAGTACGTTTTGGAGCATTATGAAACCATTTGGAGATTAAAGATAAGAAATCCCTTAGATGTGCAAGTTAAAGTCTATATTTTGAAGGAATGTCGATCGACACAGATGTGTTTTACGTAGCCGACTCAAGTTTTCAGAAATTGCACTTTTAGCCCAAAAATCTCCACTATTTACAAGAAGACCCCTGGAGATGTTTTGACTTGTTTAATATATTTTTACTGCCACTATTTAGGCTAAAAATTTTATTATTCTTCGATAGTTTCTGGCAAGAAGATCACATAACTCGTTCAAAAAATTTATTGGAACTCCAGTATTTATATCTCTAGAATTTGATGCAATCCATTCAGTTTCTCTTTATGTCTTGCTTGGATATGTATAAGTAGTTTACTTTTAGGTTTAAGGTTTTCTAGGGTTTTGATGAACTTATATTTTATAGAACGAGTTATGTATTGCATCCTTCACATGATTGTTCTTAATACTTATTTTCTAGAATAATTAACTAGAAACATGATCTACGATAGTTGTCAACCGGGAGAGTGGATTCGACACATAATCTAGAAGCATTAGATCCACAACGAGAGTTGGCCTAGGAAAATTAGTGAACATGTCGAATTGGAACTTTAATGCTTGCCTAGAAGCATTAGATCCACAATGAGAGTTGGTCCCTGATAGGTTTGGGATTTGATAATATTCTCAAGCGAGATCAGTATTACTTACTATTATATTTGAGTTCTAGGGTAGATCTTAAGCAACTATAAATTTTAGTTCCGATAATTTGTTTGAAATCCCTAAGTTTGGTGCCCTTCATATTTGTTTACAAACCGATTTATTGCTTTATATATTTGCCTACATTACTCTATAAACCTACAGTGCATTGTGTGATCCACACTCCTTTGGATTTGATCCCTAAGTGTTGCAATCAATCTCTTATTTGAGAGAGTTGCTCTTGAGTAATTTGAACATATCAAATTTGGCGCTGTTGATGGAGAGTTTTTGATTTGTCATTAGACTTGGTGAAAAGGCTTAGTGTGGGTGTTTTCTTTTTTATTTGTTACTTATAAAATTTCTTGTGTCTTTTAGGTGTATGCATACAGTATCAGAAAGAACAAGGAAATTGATATTTTGGAGTTTTCTAATCCAGCAAAACATGAACAAACAATCCGCAGAGAGAATCGAGTAGCATCGATCGACACCTCTTATTCGTCGATCAACACCACTCATGAGCAACCAACGATCGACATCCGTCAAGCGTTGATCAACACTCAACAACAAGCCATGATGGTTGTGTTATTTATTGTGATCCAGGATGATGATAGAGACATGCATGATCTTGAGGGTCATCTGCGTAATGCAGCATGTCATAAGACAAAAATGACTCACAATACAAATTTAAACACAAAAAAATTAACCCATGATTTTGTTTTTAGAATTTTCATTTGTCTTATTCACCCCAAAAATTCTGATTATTCACGAATTACCATTATTTTTTTCCAAAAATGAGTATTTTACTCTATCATCCTCATCTTTATCAATTATTTACAATAATGCCACTATCATCAATACACCAACCACTATGAACAACCCATTTGAAGCTCTGTATGCACCGAAAAATCGGTTTTCAATCATCTTATCTCATTTCTTATGCTCAAAAACAAAATCTTTTTCACTTTCTCTCTATATTCATCTAAGAAATTCGAGATTTTGATTCAAGCATACGATTCTTGGTGGGTCACTTTCTTTTGAGCTTCTGTGCGCTTAGAGAAGAGTTTTGTGCGCTAAAAAATTCATCTCACTAATTTAAGGTATGAAAACAATTTTTTTTCCAAATCTTTTCGCCCAGAAGACTTCCGTGTAAGTCTGGATGTAGAAGACTTACACGAACGTCATCTAGTCAATGCAAAGGTTAGTTTTGAAATTGAGTTTTATATGTATTTTTAGAGACGATTTATGTGGAAATCTTCAACTTTTCTTTGTTAACAAAAATATATCAAAAAATACCATAGAAGATCTCCCGATAAGTCACTTACGATGAACATGTTAGTTTTGCATTTGACCAAATTGTGTCAGAAATTTGACTTTTTCTAAACAACGTACATGCTGAAAAATAAAACTTAAATATTTAATATGTACTAGACGACTTATATGTAAGTCCTCTCAGGTTACTTTTGCATTTGAAAAATAAAAATTAAATATTTAATTTTAGTCAGACAATCACATGTATGTCTTCCGGTAGACGACTTACACGGAAGTCTTCCAGAAATTTTTTCTGATATTCTGTTCAAACCGTGGATATCACAGAAGACTTTCATGTAAGTCGTCTGCCGGAAGACTTCCATGTAAGTCGTCTGCCGGAGGACTTCCATGTAAGTCGTCTGCCGGAAGACTTCCATGTAAGTCGTCTGCCGTAAGACTTACACATAGTCGTCTGGTTAAAATTAAATATTTAATTTTTATTTTCTAATTGCAAAAGTAACATGAGACGACTTACATATTAAATATAAGTCGTCTAGTTAATATTTAATATTTAATTTTTATTTTTTAGCTAGACGACTTAGTTGTAAGTCGTTTGGAAAAAGTCAAATTTCTGACATAATTTGCTCAAATGCAAAACTAACTTGTTTATCCTAGACGACTTACTGGAAGGTATTCTATGGTATTTTCGATTTTTTTGGAAAACAAAAGTAAGGCAATATTTACAAAAGAAGACTTCCAAAGAAGTCTGATGTAGAGTAGACCTCTCTCGAAGTCTTCCTTTGTAAATTTTCAATTGCAAAATGACGTTATTGATGACTTTCGTGTAAGTTTTTTGGACGACTTTCTTGGAATTCGTCTATGTCAATATTTAATAAATATTCACTTTCTCTAAAACTATAAAGACTTTTTAACATTTTCTTGTTAGTTCATGTATATTAGTTTATATTTGGGTTTCTGAATGAAATTCATAACATAATTGGTTTTAATTATGAGTTTACCAATATTGATGTTTATTAATATTTTTACCTAATCTGAGAAAACTTTCATGTAAGTCTTCTACGTTAGTTTTTGTAAACTTGCTAAGTAACTTTATGATATATTTTTTGACTTTCAAAAGTGCTAAGTAACTTCAAAAATATCAAGTAATATGGTTTAATATATCTTCTTAGATCATAAGATATACCTTTTAACTTTTTATGAAATTTAAAATTTCAATTTTCACTTAAAATTTGAGTTTCCCACTTATATTTCACTTTCCAGCTTTAAATTTAAGTCTTCCAAATTTTTTTTTTAGAAGTATTCTAGTGAAAGTGTTATATGTTTGAACTTATGTAATATTTGTTATGTTGTGAATTTGGCTAAGTTTTCTTGGAAATTTTTCTTCCTTAGCTGTAGTAAATTTGACATTTTTTGTATTATTGTGTTTTGCTATTAAAGTTGTATCAATAACTTCAATAATGTCATGTACTTTTGAAAACATAACATTGTAGACATGAATGTATTACCATTTTTTTTTCATTAATATCTCTTTAAATTTACAAAAGAAAAGTCACAATTAAAAGTGTACACCTACAAATCACAAAATGACCATAAACAAAATTATCATATATCATTTCTCCACAAAAACAAGCTTGGACTCCACTTGATTTGAGAGAAGACTCTCAAAAGACTTCCTGGAAGTTTTTTAGCACATTATATGTTAGAAGACTTCCGAGAAGACTTCCAGGAAGTCGTCTGGAAGACTTTCGAAAAGACTTCCCAAAAGTTTTCCAAAGTTTGACTCATAACTGAAAAACCTGCAAATCCAAAAACGTTCATATGACATCAAAACAGAGAAAATAAGTGGAAGATGAGACATGTCTACCTTTAAAGAATCCACAAAAATACATATTCAAGATCTATCTTTAAAGTAATATAAGATGAGAACCATGTAATAAAAAAACTTGTAAAACAAGATGAATTATTGAGAAATATATGAGACAAAAAATAATAAATTAATAGAAAATCTAGTTTGCAAAAAAGGTAAAAGCTTTACGCAACCATAGACTTACCAAAACTCTGCCATGGAGATTTAACAAAATGCTCATATCTGTTATGAAAAAGGAGATATGGGATAAAATTTCGCCAAAAGACTTCCAGGAAGTCTTGTAGATGACTTCCATAAAGTCTTCTAGTGCATTAACTCTTAGAAGACTTCCGAGAAGACTTCCCTCGAATTCTTCCAAGTCTATATCAGATATGAAAAACCTTCATATCCAAAAGCATTAAAAGGCTTCAAAATATAGAAAAAACTTTAAAAATAAGTTAAGATCTTAAAACAACAAAAAGAGATTTCAAAAGATAAGATCTTTAAGCAACAAAGGGATACCAAATGAAAAAAAAAATATGATTTATAAATATACCTTTAAAGGAGTGGAAGATGAGAACCATGTAATGAAAAACCTGCAAAAATAAAATAAATCAATAAGAAAGACATGAGATAAAAATGAGAAACTGATATGAAGTTTGGTGTTTTTAAGTTCAAATATATTAGAGAGAGGTTGGAGAGTTTTAGAATATGAAACATTAATTTTTTTTTGTAGCCATTTGAGAGAATATGTTAAAAAATTTTATATAAGTAGACAAGTTAATACTTTCAATTCAAAAGACTTTTAATTAAGTCTTCTAGAAGACTTACTTGAAAGTATTCTCGACCCTAAATTTACTATTCGCCCAAAAGACTTTCCTAGAAGTCGTCTGATGTAAATATTATTCATCTGACGACTTCCTCGAAGTCGTCTAGACCCTATATATAAACTCTTAACTTAATTAACTAACTAACAGTTTTTTATAATCAAATTAAACTTAAAAAGTGTTTAATATATACATAACTAAATAAATATAGGTAAAAATTTAATTTTTGAATAAAAATATTAAGCTTCAAAAAATTAACCCTAACAATACAAACAATACTACAACATATGTTATCAAACCCTAAACCAAAGAATAGCATTACTCATTACATTCACTCATCTATGTTGAAAAAAATCAATTTTACTATAGCTTAATTTATATTATTTACAAATGTTTATAATTACATGATTTCAATATTTTCCCCATAAAAATATTTTTTTATATAAAATTTATAAATGATTTTTAAGATCAACTATATGAGACACGACTACGAGGAAATCGTGTGGAAGTCGTCTAGATAACTTACACAAACTAAGAAGACTTCTCAGGGTTATATTCGTAAAAATATTTTTTTTTGTTTGGTCATAAGGGGCTTATTATAATTTCACAAAGCTTTTGGATTAGTTTTGCATTTGATTGATGTTTGAGAATACTTTTGCATTAAATCAAGTTTTGAGTCATATTTGGCAAATTCTCCTTTTTCTATATGTATATGTTATATTGAGTTTATAAGTGTTTAAGTGATAGTATATGTCAATATAAAACTTTATAGAGTTTAAATATGCCACTATTTCGTGACTTTAAATGTAAAAGGAGTAGGAATGTGATCTCTTATTTTGAGCCTAATTTTGAACATTTGTAACTGATTTGCGACTATCAATATTTGTTTTCAGCCACTCAACACAAGAAATACCCTATTTAAAGTAATGGCCTATCACACCTTTATGTAGTCCCAAAAGAGTTTGAAGCTTCAAATATATGATTATTTTTTTTTAAACAACTAAATTGTTTTACAATAATAATTTCTAAGTAATATATATTTAATATACAATCCTATATCTTTTAAAAATGATATTTAGACTTTTGGGGTATCATTAGTAGTTACATACTAATTTGGGATTATTAAACATGATAAAGTTGCAAACTAGTCACAAATAATAACAAATATTGTTACTATTTTGCTACTGCAAGGAAATTTATTTTAATAATTATCCAAAAAATCTATTTTCCTAATTTATTTTACTATGAATCATTAGTAACTAACAGAAGACACTCAAAAATAATTGTATCTTGCATGAAATAGAAAAAAATAATAATTTGTATATATGCACATCTTCACAAAACTTATGTTACCCAAATGTAATACATTCATGTGTAATGATTTGGTTTTAGATTGATAGTTCTCATGGAGAAATAACATTTTAATCCGTAAAATTTAAATAAAAATTTGACAAATTGCTTCTGATTGTTCAATTCAGAAAAGAAATGATTGATTATTTTAGTCATCCACCATTGATATCGCTAAATCTAGCGACTAAGATTAAATAAAGTTGTTTGTTTCTTCCTCTTCTATGCTCTCTCCTTATCACCTTATTATTATTATTTTTTAATTAACCACAGTGTCCAGAGACCCAATTTAACCGACTAATAACTGGACTCCAACAATGACCAACAGGAACCAAACTGCGAATTCTCTGTATTGAAATTATTTCTCAAGTCCCACTAACCCAACCCCATTGGTTCATCACCTTTTTTCATCTTGCATTTCTCTTAGTCTTCTTTCTAGCTCTTCATCTCCTTCTGCTCTTTCTAACTGATTTTTTTTTTAATTTACATATCTGAGAAGGAGCAGTTATAAAACGTGAAGAAGAAGTGGTAGTGTGATGATAAAACACATCTGAGGTGGCAGCGACGTAACAGAACGGAGGAACAGCAGATGCTGTATGTATCAGTCCAACACCAGTGGCTCAACGGACAGATCGAGTAGCCGGTTCAGATGAATCGACTTGCCGCTCCAGATGAAATCGCTACGAGTCGTAGTGGCGCCGGTGTAACCGATGCCAGTGGAGAACCCGGTGGCGGAAACCATGCCGTAGCTGAAGCCATAGAGATGATGATGATGGTTTACCGTTTATTTGTGTATGTATATGTATTTATCTTTGTAATTTTAACTTTTAACTAATCATCCCCACAGGTTTTGTTTTCATTTTATATAAATATTTATTTTATGTCATTAATGAAATTAGTCATATATTTAAATGTTTATATAATTATTATAAGCACAATTGTTTTATAGTTTACATGTTAATATCAATTGATTCAATAGTTTATTATTCTATTTGTCTTATTGGATTTACATTTAATTATTAAATAAATTAATATATGAATGAAAAATCATAATTGAACATTATTTGATATTTAATTTATAATAAATTCTGATTCGGGTTTCAAAGTTAAATTACTGTTTAGAAATTTTTTTAAGTTTATTTAGATAATATATTTTTGCATATATAAAAGTTTATTATTTTCATTTTATACATTTATTATATAGTTACTAATGCTAAGCCATTCTGCCAACGTATTATATATTTTAAACATTAATATTTTATATTTATGAAAATAAAATAGATTAGTTTATCAACTGAATATAATTTTATATTATTTACTTCAATATAATAATTTTGTCTTAATATGATGGGAGTTTTGTAAAAGTGACTCAAAATTTCAACTTAAATGCAAAACTAACCCACCATTTTTTTAGAACTTTCATTTGCCTTATTCACCCTAGATTTTCGAGTTATTCACGAAAATGCCATTACTCTTTTTTTTTTTCTTTTTTTTAAATGAGTGTTTTCCTCTATCATCCTCATCTTCATCAAGTATTTACAATATTACCATTGTCATCAATACATCAACCACCATGAACAACCAATTTGAAGCTCTTAATGCACAAAAAATGATTTTTTTTCTCTTCTTTTCTCATTTGTTATTCACACAAACCATATTTCTTTCATTTTCTCTCAAAATTAATCCAAAAAATTCAAGATTTTGATTTCAAACTTTGTAAGGTTCATATAGACATGGAAACTCATGATTTTTGGTTATTAATGAGTAGGTAGCATTCATGGTGAAGTTTTATGAGGTTAGAGAAGTTAAAAAAGTCATCTCATGGATTTAAGATATGAAATTAATTTTTTTTTCTTCAGATTTGTTCGTGAAGAAAACTTCTCTAGAAGTCTTCTAATCAATGCATATATTAGTTTTGCAATTGAAATTTTCTGTGTTTTTGTAGAATTGTTAACAAAAAAAAATAGGGAGAATAGAGAAGACTTCCCTAGAAGTCTTCTCGGATAAACAGGTTAATTTTGCAATTGACCAAAGTTTGTGAGAAATTTGACTTTTTACAAAAGACTTCCTAGGAAGTCTTCTCTAAGAATACTGTTTAATGAAGTCTTCTCATTGTCACTAGAAGTCTACGTGGATTACTTATTTAATTGACAATTAATACTAAAAAAATATTATTTACGAGAATACTTCTTGAGAAGTCTTCTCAAATTTAATTCCTGGTTTTTGGTAAACCTTTGGTTCCGAGAGAAGACTTCCCTAGAAGTCTTCTATGGAAAATTCAAATATAGTCAATTACAAAAGTAACCCAAGAAGACTTCTTGCGACAGTGAGAAGACTTCATGTGAACGTAAGAAGACTTCTTTAGAAGTCTTCTCATAGAAGACATCTAGAGAAGTCTTCTATAAAAAGTCAATTTTTTGACAAACTATGGTCAATTGCAAAACTAACATTTTTATCTTAGAAGACTTCTAGAGAAGTCTTCTCTGAGATTTTCGAAAAAATTTCAAAATCAAAAGTAAGCCAATATTTACAAATGAAGAGTTCTCAAGATGTCTTCTATAGAGTAGACTTCTTAAGAAGTCTTCCTTCATAAATTTGCAATTACAAAAATGACCTAAACGGAAGATTTCTTAAGAAGTTTTCTCTTAGAAGACTTCCTAAGAAACTTCCTAAGAAGTCTTCTACGTCAATGTTTATTAAACTTTAATTTTCTTAATACGTAAAATGAATTTGTTTTTTTTGTTAATTCATGTGTATTAGTCAATATTGGGGTTCTTATATGAAATTCATAACTTAATTAGTGATAATTATGAGTTTACAAACATTCATGTTTCTTAATGTTCCTAGCTAAAATGAGAAGACTTACAGGGAAGTCTTTTGTGAGAAGACTTACATGGAAGTCTTCTATGTTCTTTTTTGTAAAATTTGTTAAGTAACTTCAATGTATATTTTCTAAATTTTATAAGTGTCAAGTAACTTCAACAATATCAAGTCAGGTGGTTTAATGTGTCTTCTTATATCTTAAGATATACTTTTAAATTTTTAGGAAATTTAAAATTGTAATTTTCACTTAAAATTAAGTTTCCCACTTAAATTTTCATTTCCCGCTTCCGAGAAGACTTCTCAGACAAGACTTAACTTTTTCTAATGAGACATATGTATTGTTTGATCTTCGGTAAATTTGACTAAGTTTTCTTGATAAGTATTTTCTCTTAGTTTGTAATAAATTTGATTAATTTTTTTTTATTGTTTTGGTATTATGGTTAAAATATTTTAAAGATCATTAACATCTTTTCAAATTGACAACATAATTCATGATAAAAAGGTACACATAATAATCATTAAATATACCATAAACAAAAAAAATACAAAAATGATAATTAACATCTTCATGAGAGATTTCTAGAAGACTTATAGAAAACTTCCAAAAAGTCTTCTAAGGGTCTTCCAGGAAGTCTTCTAGGGGTTTTCCAGGAAATCTTCTAGGGGTCTTCCAGGAAGTCTTCCAACAGTCTTCTTGGAGTCTTCCGAAGTCTTCCACAAGTCTTCTAGAAGTCTTCCAGGAAGTCTTCCAGGAAGTCTTCCAGAAGTCTTCCAAGAAGTCTTCCAAGAAGTCTTCCGGAGGTCTTCTAGGAAGTCTTCCGGATGTCTTCCAGGAAGTCTTCCGGAGGTTTTCCAGGAAGTCTTCTACAGGTCTTCCAGGAAGTCTTCCGAAGTCTTCCAAGAAGTCTTCTAGAGGTCTTCTAGGAAGTCTTCTAGAGGTCTTCCAGGAAGTCTTCCGAAGTCTTCCAGGAAGTCTTCTAGAGGTCTTCCAGGAAGTCTTCTAGAGGTCTTCCACAAGTCTTCCGAAGTCTTCTAGGAGTCTTCCGAAGTCTTCCACAAGTCTTCCACAAGTACTCCGAAGTCTCTCTAAATATTAGCTTCTTCTCCTTCATATCAAAAAGAAAATATCAGATTTTTATCCAAAGAATACTATCAAAAATAAAAGATTAATCAAAAAGGTCAAACCTTTAAACTTGTTAATGCCTTTAGAAGTTTCACCAATATAAAATGTTCTGTTATCTTCTTGTTCATATCAAAAAGAAAAGGACAAACCTTTAACCATTGAACACTATCAAAACACAAAATATGAATCAAAAAGGTCATACATTTAATATTGTTACAACAAGTTGGATATACAAGTTCTTAGCATCTAACATATAAAACACTCCAAAAATACATATTCAAAATTTATAGATCTACCTTTAAAGGAATTAAAGATGACAACCATGTAATGAAAAATCTTCAAAAACAAGATAAATTAGTGAGAATACATAAGAGAAAAATGAGAAATGAATATAAAGTTAGGTGTTTTCAAGTCTAAAGAGATTAGAGTGAGGTTTGAAGAGTTTTAGAGTGAGAAACATTACTTTTGTTGCAGCCATTTGAGAGGAAGAAAGAGAATGTGTACATTTTCTTTATATATGGAGACAAAAATCTCAATTAGGTTAAATATTTTCGATATAGAAGACTTCCCAAATTATGAAGTCTTCTGGAAGTCTTCCAAAACCCTATAATCTAATACATGAGAAGACTTCTGGAAGACTTCCGGAAGACTTGGGGAAGACTTTCGGAAGACTTTTCATTAAGCGGGAAGTCTTCTAGTGCATTATGAAGTCTTCTGGAAGTCTTCCAAAACCCTATAATCTAATACATGAGAAGACTTCTGGAAGACTTTTAGAAGACTTTCGGAAGACTTTGCATTAAGCGGGAAGTCTTCCAGGAAGTCTTATAGTGCATTATGAAGTCTTCTGGAAGTCTTCTCGAAGTCTTCCAAAACCCTATAATCAAATAACTAACTAAACAGCAAAAAAAACTTCATTAAACCTAAAATCAATTTATAATGTGATTAATATATACAAAAGTAAACACGAATTGGTCAAAAAAATTATTTAAAAAAAATTAAGATTCAAAAACCTAACCCTAAAAATACAAACAATACTACAACATATATTACCACAACCTAAACCAAAGACTATCATGACTCAATCTACATTCACTCAACTATGTTGAAAATAATTCAGTTTTAGAATTATTAAATTTACATCATTTATTAATGTTTATAGTTACATGATTTCAATTTTTTCCTCATATAAATATTTTTATAAAACTTTTAAATTATTTTTAAGATTAAGTGTACGAGAAGACTTACATGGAAGTCTTCTCAGGCGAAAATGTTATAATGGTAAAACTGAATACAATTTTTTTGTTTGCTCCCAAGGAGTTTGTTGTATTTTCACTAGCCTTTTGGGTTACTTTTGCATTTGATTGAATTTGGGGTACACTTTTGCATTTGAAATCAAGTTTTGAGTCATTTTAGCAATTTCCCCAAAATAGGTTATGATTAAAAAAATATATGAAAAAGATATAATTTTATTTTATTTAATAATGTATAGTTATGTTTGATTAATGATTCAAAATTTGTGTAATTTAAATATTTTTTGAATATTAGGATCTTGCTAAAATATTTTCAATAGATTTGTTAGAATTTTTAATATATATTTATATTTAAAATAAAAAATATCAAAAGATATTATGATTAAAGTAGTTACAAATATTTTGTTATTAGTTTTAATGAAATATATTTAGTAAATTTTCTTAGTGATGGTCCAAAAAAATCACACATAAATTGCGTCATCTATTTTAACAAAATAGATTTTGAAACTAATACCTAAATTTCTATAAATTTTGATTCATATATTAATATTTAAATTTTATACGTTAAGGGATTCTAATTAATTGTTTATTAATCACTAAATTTTGCAATTAATTGTAAAAATGAATCAATAAAATGGTTGCTAAATAGTAAAAAATCTTTATGACTATTTGGTAACTAAATATAAATATAGTTATTACCAATTAGTTACTAGCTTTAGCCACTATCTTATAACTAAATAGTGTTTTGAATGATATTATTATCAATACAAAATGTTTCAAAATAGTCGCAAACTAGAAAAGAGACTAAGTAGTACGTAACTACATTCTTATGATTAATGCAAGACCTAAAGAGTGGTCACAAACTTTCTGTAACTACAGCGTTTATTTCAAATTAGTCACTAATGTACCACTAATTATACAATCTCAGTGTAGTCACTCTTTTACAACTAATTTGCAACTATTTTTTTTTTTTTGCGACTAGCTATTCTTAACTATATGAAGCGGTTGCAAAATAGTTGCATCTTCAATATTTGTAACTACCTTGCAACTATTTTTGAAGTTGCAAAGTTGATGTTTTCTTGTAGTGCCTCAAGGCATAAAAGCGAAGATGTCCACTATGATTTCTTACCTCGAGCAAGTATTTTCTAAGAAGTTCAAAGTCGTCCAGTCAATGATAGAGAGACTTCCAAGGGTAGCTCCTCCGATCTGAAGAAGTGCTCTTGATTCCTATGCAAATACTCCCTTCGCAGATGAAACTGCTTTGGTGGAGATGCAAAGAAGGTTCTCTCTCTAATATGAGTATGTGCGACGGTACCAGCGATCCAGACAACCATATGGTCCAATACAAGCAAAGGATGCTTAATGTAGCAATCTAGAAAGAGCTTAGGGAGGCCACTAGGTGAAATGTTTTCGGCTTAACCTTAGCCATACCTGCCTTAAAATGGTACATCAACCTACCCAATAGGTCTCACACTCCTTTGTAACCCTGTACGAAAAGTTTGTAAAACAATTCACGAGTAGCAGGAGCCTTGAGAAGACGGCTGACCACCTCTACGAAGTAGTCCAGTTCTGGGCTGAGCCTATGTGTAGCTACATTGTTAGCTTCAATCAGGATAAAATAGCCATCCTAGGATGTTATACCTCGACTACCATTTCAGCCTTCAAGAGATGCCTCCTACCTGATGGGGACATGTATAAGAAGATAAAATATCACTGCAAAACTATGGATGATGTATTATCCAGATAATGGGCACATGTAAAGTGGGAAGAAGACTTAGGAAATCGGTCCAAGAAGCCTCAGAAGCAGGAGCATAAAGGAAAGAGAAGCGACAAAGTTGACAAAGATAAGAAATCCTTCAGAAACCTGGAAAAGAGGCAGGAGGCAAGACTCGGGGAAAATACCATAATCGGCCCCTTAACAAGTCCGAAGGAATGGTAGTATCTACGTGGCCAGACATCACTCACATGTCTAGCTCCAATCCGAATTGGTCAACGTTCTGAGGTAGATGGGCCCTCAGGTCAAGTGGCCTCAGAAAATGAAAGCAACTTAATCATTCGAGAACCATAACCGGTGGTGTGAATTTCATAATGACCACTACCATGAGACAGAAGATTGCATCTCACTGAAGATGGAAGTCAATGAGCTACTAAAGAAAGAGCACCTCTAGGATTTTATTTCTGACAAAGCCAAGAATATCCTTAAAAATAAGGAGGTGGGTGGCCAACAGGCCTGAATTTCTCCTGCCTCATCTCCTCGACATGATAGGGTAGTGAACATATTATATGGTGGTTCACAAGTGAGCGGCATTACACATGCATGCGCTAAAATGAGCACCAAAAACGCAAAGAATGGTCCATATACCAGGAAACCTAACTGCTCTTAGGAATGGATAAAATAAGTTTCATGGAGAAAGAGAAGGAGAAGGTCCTGGCTCCCCATCACGATGCCCTGGTCATATTTCTCACAGTGGCAAATTTCCTAGTAAAGAGAGTACTGGTAGACAACGAAAGCTCCACTAATATCGTCTTCCTAGCCGCCTACAACGATTTAGGGCTGGCAAAAGAAGCCTTGACTCGAAAAGTCAACGTGCTTATAGGGTTCAGTGGTAAAATCAAACAAACAACCGGACAGGTCATGCTTCCTGTGTATGCAGGAGGAATCAACATTTCTACTAAGTTCCTCGTAGTCGACTACAAGTCGTCTTACAACATGATCTTGGGTCGTCCATGGATCAACAACATGGGTACTGTTCCTTCAACCCTCCACTAGACAGTCAAGTTTCCTACTCCCTGCGGCAACAAGGAAATCAAAAGAGATCAAGAAAACCCCAGCTCATTCTATCAAAAAACCCTCAAGGGAAAGACCAAGGTCTTATAGCAATCATAGGAGAAACCTCCGGATCTACATACAAAGGAGCCCGAGGTTAAAGAAATGGATGAGGTAATACTAATGGAAGGTGATCTATTGATGAATTTAAACATGGAGAATCTAGTCAAGAGACCTATGATCAATGGCCAAACATTCGTTGAGGATGACCTTACCGAACTAGCTGAGGAATCATTCAGAGAAATGTGTTCTACGAATCCTTTGGAAAGGGATCTTATAGCCTCTATAACGACGTAGCACACCTAGATGACCGCACCACTGGATATTTCAGGCTGATTTATATAAATGAGGAAGTTATGCAGCTTGATGCAAAGGAAGAACTCGAGAAACGAGAGAGCGTCGAATGACGACATGATAGCATCGATCGACGACCTCACGACACCTGCAAATAGAACATGGAAAAATCACAAAAGTTCGAGCTCAAGCCCCTTCCAACAGGCCTAAAATATGCCTATTTGTATGAGAATTCTTACCATGTTATTGTTAATGCTAATTTGAATAACGCATAACTCACTTTACCGCTAAGTAAGCTGCACAAGTATCGCAAAGTTCTTGGCTATTTTCTTGATGAAATTTCAGGTACTTCTCCTCACTTATGCATGCATAGGATTCACCTGGAAGAAGAGTCGAAGTCATCTATCGAGCATCATAGGAGGCTAAATCTGAATTTGAAGCAAGTACTGAAAAAGAAAATCATGAACCATTTGGAATCAGGGGTTATCTATCCGATTTCAGTCAACAATTGGGTCAGCCTAGTAAATGCGGTTCTTAATAAAGGTGGAGTCACAGTGGTTAAGAATGATAAGGATGAGTTAATCCCCACTAGGAATGTTACTGGACATATGATATGCATAGATTACAAGAAGCTGAATGTTGCGACAAGGAAAGATCGTTTCCCTTTACCTGTTTTGACTTTTTTTTGCTTGAGGGAAAGCAAAAGATAAGCCTGAGGGAGTTGATATATCATGGTTTTCACCATGACATAAGTCCTACATTTTGAGTATTTATTATATTTTTGGAGTCGTTTTAGAGTTTTTGCATGTCTAGGTACGTTTTGGAATACTTTCAAGATTCTGGAACTATTTAGAACAGTAAGAGAAATGACTCTGAAAAGACCAAGTCCAACCCACATGTGTTCGTTGGGGTCAAAATCAGTCATGGTAAAATCAACGGCTAAAATCCTCCGAGAAATTGTGCCTTAAGCAAATATGAATCGAAAATGTCAAAGAAGCTATATGGAATAATCCAAACCTACTTGCATAAGGGGAAAAGAAAAACTTTGTATATTTCATCTTGGATAAGAAATGAAAGAGTTTCCATCTGAACATGAAAAGATCAAAAAACGTTCTCGCGGAAAGTTTTGCGATAAATAAAAATTTTTACGAAACAATCCTCCGTAAAACAAAAGATCGGAAAAGTTTCCACGGCAGAACCTTATAGGAAAATATAGGATATAATCTTCCGTAAAACAACTTTCACGAAATCTTTATGGAAAAACTTCTCTAAAACAAGCACAATAGCTCCGAAGGACTACGAAGCGATCAACGGAGAGAATGAGAAGGCATCAACACTTAATCTCTCTAACTCCCATCGTCACACATGCCCCTTGCCTCACACAGATCTAATCTGTGGTGCCCCTCGCCACACAACAGCTCCTCAGAGGCTCCCATCGCCACACAACAGCTACTCGTCGCAACAAAACACTCCTTGTCGCCACACAACACTCCTTGTCACCATAGAACACTCTTTGTTGCCAGAAAAACTCCTTTTCGCCACACCACAGCTCCCTATCACAACACAGAGGCTCTGATCTCCACACAACAGCTCCTTTTCGCCACACAACGCTCCTCGTCCCTACACTTGTGATTCTCGCCACACAACAATCCTCTTCACCACATAGTTGCTTCCTCTCCCACATGCCGCCACACAAATAATCTGAGGCTCTCACTGTGTTCTCCTTTGAATCTAGATCGAAATGCCTTTTATTTCATCTCAATCGCAGTTTCCTTTGAGATTTACGATAAAAACAAGTAAAGACTTATGTTCTCACAAAAGTCCGAATTAATCGTCAAGAATGATGCTGGTTAACTTAACACCAATTTATTCTTGACTAAAGGGACTGATTTCCATCAGTCCAAAGGATTGACTATTTCTACGAAGATAATCCTAAAAACGCTTAAGGTGTAAAATGACCCGAAAGGTCTATAACATGATAAAACCTTACTTATGATCTGAAACGAGAATAATACCAATTGAAATGATAGTTTAATAGACTTAGATAAGGAAAAATGGAAAGATAAGATAAATATGAAGTTTCCAATATAAACATGAACTTTTAGAAGATAAGAAAAGATATCCGCAAAAGGATAAGCATGAATCTCGAAGAGAAACGGAGAGATGGCCGATTCAAGAGGCATATATAAGCACATCCGAGGCAGAGAAAAAGGAGGACAATTTTAGGCTCTTAGAACTCTCTGCACTTAGAAACCATAGGCATTTTTCTTGACATGCTTAATTTTCTATGTCTTGCACTTGAATACTAGACGAACTCGCAAAGGCAGTTCGATCTTTTGTTCAGACTTTGTAAATTGAACTACGCTCGGCTTGATCCTAAAAAGAGATATGTAGGCAGTCTTTCATAAGGTCAAATCTTAAATCAATAAGACCTTTTTTTGCATCTTTTTCAAATTTTGGTAAACAAGTTGCGGCTCACATATGTCTTATCGACATAGGTGGTTATGCCAGCGAGCTTAATTAGGTTTTATTGCCTCTGTTATTTGATTTTTTGTTGTAATCTTGTTTCCATACGAACTTCTTGCATGTTTTTGTCTCTAGAATGCTCATACGCAAGTTCAAAATAAAGATCTACTTTTTTCTAAATTCGTTTTATGTCTTTCTGTATTTTTCTGCATTTATTTGATCACTTGTCGTTAGTCCTCGCAGAGAATCCGGATCCAAAATAAAGCTACGCTTTCTTCCGCTAACAAATTTGACGGTGTGAATTTTAGTTCCCACAATGTTCAAGGGTGTCGATCGACACTCTCATTGGTGCCGATCCACCTCCTTTTTTAAAAGTTGAACCGACACGATTCTAATGAAGTTTCAAGAAGTTACAGAAAAGTCCAAAAGTTTCTAATATTCACAAAAGTGCCCAAGTTGTGTGCTTTTACCCTATATTATGTTTTGTTAAGCCATTTTATGGGTACACTTTATTTTAGTTTTGGAGAGAAAGTCAGATCCTTTCAAAATTGATTGGAACTCAAGTTGTTTTTTTTTTAATATCTTAATGGTATTTATTCAGCATATGACTTGTTCTTACTTGATCATGCATGAGTATATTCATTGTTTTTATTGGGCAACAGATGAATATTCTATTGCTCAAACTTGAGGTGGTTTTGGTAACTAGACCGGAATAGAAAAACCAACAAATAAATCTCTCTATGAAAAGATCGAGTAGACCTAGTTAAAGAATCAGCAATTCCATTTTGTAATCTTGGGATGTCAGATATCTTGAAATCCGAGAAACATATCTGAAGAGTCTGTATCACCTCCACCAATGTTGCAAAGCATTACCAAGCTTGAGGTTCCTTTATCATTAAAATTAGATCCTTGCAATCAGTCCAAAAGCTCCGGGATGACGAATATTGAACCATGAACTCCATAGCCCATCTCAGTGCTTCTAATTTTGTATGCAGAGCAACCTCTCGCCAGCATAAATTTCCCGTCCCCATGAGTTTAGTCTTGCCCAAACTATTCCATCCAGACCCATTGATATAACCTATTTATTATCAGATTTAGACCATGTTATAGGCTCTATTTAGGGTATGTTATGTGTGTAGGCTATGTTTTGAGGTCTTTACAGGTCCATGTATGTTTTGGAGATATATGGAGATAATTGGAGCTTTTGGAGCATTTAGAGGAGAATAATCCGTAGCTGATCATTGAGAGAGTCGAAGTACAAGATTACCATCGATCGACGATACAACGTGGGCGTCGACCGATGTTACATGACCATGATCGATCGATGTTGCATATCTGCCATCGATCAATGTACAATTCGCAAACAGCCGACTTTCAAGCCCAAGTTAGAGACATGACACAAGATTACAAGATTACCCTTGGATGAGTTTTGACCTAGACTTTATGGTTTTATATTTATACTTTATGTATTGCACCGGATTAAGTGTGCTAGGGGGCTGTGTGCTGTGCGAAGTGTGCATCACCTCACCATTGTTTTAGGATTTATTTAGGGAGAATATTCATAACTCCTTAGGGAGATTTGTATTGAAACCCTAGTATTTTATCTATGCATATATTAAGATTATTATTCTTACATTAAATTATGTCTGAGTAGTTATTAACTAGATTTAGGGTTTATTAATGGTACTGATGGATTAGCCAAACAATAGAATTGTTAGGGTCATTATTAGATATATTAATAGAATTGTGTTTATTGCTTGTGTTATAGAGTAGCTAACTACAACCCTGGTAATATGATAGTTAGGCGCAAGCGAGAGCATGGTCTACTACCAGAATTTATTCTGGTGAGCTATGTTGCTAGAAACAAACGAGAGTTGATTTAGTTAATTTAGTGAATTTATCGAAATACGTCATAAAGCTTGACTCAAGAAGCCATCGATCTACGCATGATCATTGCCATCGATCAATGGTCATTCCGTGTCAACAAGCGAGAGCTGAGACATTGGACTTAGTCAATAGATTAGACTCGTATACGAGAGCTGGTGTCTTTTATATTAGAGATCGAGTTCCATTATTAAATACCCTTAATTTCTATCTTCTATAATCTACTTGCCTGAAACCCTAGATCTAGCATATTTACATTTGCATCTAGTTAATTTATTAGCATATTTCCATATTTGCATTATTAGCATATTTTCATATTGCATCTATACCTTATAATAAGGAATATTTCCTTGACATGATTACTTGTTACCAATATATATAGTTACCTAGCTTAGTATTTAGAAATAAGAAATCTATTGTGTGCCATTGTTCTCTGTGGATTCGATCCCTAAATACTACACCTGATCTCTCTTGGAAAGAGTATTATTTTGTGTATTAGAATTAAGGGTTAATTTGACAGTTATTTGTTTAGGATATTTATACCTTATTAGAACATAAAAGCAGCACGCACGCCAAATTTGGCGCCGTTACCGGGGAACATTGATCGCTATTAGAATTATTTTCTCGGATTTAGTATAGGTTTGTTACTTTCAAGTTAGTGATTTTTTTCCTTTTTCTTTTGTTTTTCAGGTGCATGCAAAAGAGTACCAGAAGCAACAAAGGACAAGATTTACTGTTCTCATACCCTCAACAACTCGAACGCACGATCCGCAAAGAAAGACGACAAGCATCGATCTACGGCATACATTCAGCATCAACCGACACTTCTTTACGGATACCATCGACCGGCATCAGAACTCTACCATCAACCGACATTTGAACTCTAGCATCGATCGACTTTGATCATATAGCATCGATCGACATCACCTTATCCGCATTGATCGACGACAGTAGACGAGTTCATATGGTTGCACCTATAATAGTGATTCAGAACTAGAATGGAGACTTACATTACCTCAACGGTCATCTGCGTAATGCAGCAGGTCAAAGGATAGGCAATCAAGGGACTATAATCCTTGATACATAAGCAGAAGCTGACGCTGCAATATCTCGACTTGAAGCTGATGCCCAAGCTGCCAGAAGTATGAGGGGGAAGAATCTGGGCGAAAATATCACGTCAATGCTGTGATTAATGATGATTTTTTTGTAGAAGTCAAGAAAGAGAAGCCACAAGAGGAAGGATTACGTATATGGAATCTGAGTTCGTTAGGCAGCCCACACAAGCATTGATCGACACAAATTACTACAAATCGATCGACGGTTCCTGTTAACTTGACAAAATCGGGAATAGCTTCATGCGTCGTTCGACGCAGAAACCACGCAAACGGTCGATGGTACCCAGTGACAAGACGAGTTGATCGACCAAGGGTCACAAATACGACAAATCCATAGCAGAAGAGGGATACATCAGAACCTATGATAGTCGTTAAAGCTACCAAAGATCATACTAGGAGAGAGCCAAGAATCATTTTAAAGAATAAAAGTGATCCTGGGAAGTTTGTGGTGCCATGTCTGATCAAAAACCATGAATTTTCCAATGCCTTATGCGACACCGGATCCTCAGTGAGTATCATGCCCAAAGCTATAACAGAGAAGTTAAACCTCAGAGTATAAACTTCCAGTGATTCTTTCGTCTGTGGATTGCTTTAGAATAGACTCATGAGGTATATGTAGAGATGTCCCACTGCAAATTCAAGACATCTTAGTCCCGCTAGACTTTCATGTGATGGACATCCAGATCAACTGGAACTCTTCCTTGTTACTTGGAAGAGCTTTCATGGCCACCGTAGGAGCTATCTGTGACATGAAGACAAACAGGTTGTGCCTTTCCTTGATTAATCATAATATTTATTATGAAATTTATAAGAATAAACCTTCCCTCACAAAATTGTGTGATGATGCAGAGTTTGTGGCCACATGCTTCTGGGATTACGAGTGCAATGAGGAATCGGTAGATGGAGCATCGATTGACACCCAACCCTTAACATCAATCGACAATCCTGCAAACCAACAATCGATCGACACCCACCCTTCAATATTGATCGACACCCATAACCCATAACCGATCGACACCCACCATGCTGATTACAATTACAACCCAGCCCACCTCGAATACAATGAAAACTACAGAGAGGAAGAGATGATCGAGTATCGAGGGCTTGCTATAGAAGAGGCTGGAGTTTTTCATGTTTCCCATGAACCGGGGAAATTGACATTGATTGATGGCGACCATAAGCCATCGATCGATACTGAGCACGAAGCAGAAACCGAACATGATTCAGCAGAAGAACGCGACAAAGAAGCTGGTTATCTACAACCAGATGAGTTCAGTATTATGAGAGATCCAGATGGTCACACAAGAGCTATGGATGGCAGAATTCTAAACGTCACGAAGGAAGATGTAGCAGATATACTTGCAATGGCAAATGGAGCTGGAAACCTTTTTGGGCACCAGTTTGATTATCGAGCATCAATCGATGCTAACCATAGACCATGGATCGATAACAATTGGGCATGCCAAGGATACAGTGAAGCCTACAAAGAATATGATTCAGATTACAATGTGGACGAAGCTGGCAGGATAATGGACGTGAGAGTAGGCAATCTAGCATCAACAATCGGCGTATCTTGGCCATCGAACGACATCAAACGTAAACCAGACCATTCACTTGGACCAGAAGAAACAAAAGCTGGTTATCTCAGACCCGACGACTTTGGAATTTTCAGAGATGTAGAAGGACGTCCACAATGTCTTTATGGAAGAATTCTAACTATACCGAAAAAATATGTAGCAGACGCCCTTCTAATGGCTGAACGATCATGAAATTTTTTTGGACAACAACAACAGCCATCGATCGACGCACAGATACTAGCATCGATCGACAACGAGGAACAGAAGCAGAAGATATACAGCAGAGCAGAGATTGATGATATTGTGCATGAGATCTACAAAGCTCAAGAGATGCAACTGGATGATTGCTACATGAGGCTTGATGATGTCTACTATCCTATAGATCAATGTCTCACCAATTTGACTACACGCATGGATGAGATGAAGCAAGAGATGGATAATGTTCAGAGACAGCATGCGAATAGACTGGATAGAGTGACATCGATCGACAGCAACACCTTGCCGTCGATCGATACTGAGTTCGACAGACAAAATTCCGCAGAAGAACACCACGTAGAAGATAGGTTCGATGAAATTTGTTTTTTCTCAGAGCCTGATGAAGAAAGATATTTCTCAGAAATTGGAGGAGATATCAGAAACTACATATACCAGACTTAGAATGCTCAAGCACAATATTGACAATCTACAAAGAAGAATGCATTCACTAGAGGTTACTAAGGAGATCATAAAGAACGAGAAAACCATAGGAGATGAGGTAGTCAGAAACTTCATTGGTACATGGTTTCAAAAAAAGAAGATGTAGACACTTGTTTTCCAAGTGTTGATCAACCTCCTTTCTAGTCAGAACATTCACAACGTCGAGCTTAAGACTATAACCAAAAGCTGAGTGGGAGGCAACCCACTGTTTAATAAGTTTTATTTAGTTTTTGATTATATTAGTCTAATTTTGAATTTTATTTTATTATTGCAGGTTTTCAAAAAAAAAAAGATCCGAGGAAGATAGTATGCGTAGAGCATCGACCAACACCTAATCAATGCCGATCGACGGAGTAAACAACATATCGATCGCTAGGCATTTAACTGTGTCGATAGACGATTACCATCAGCGAGCAGGTATATCGTTTTTCCTTGTTAAATTTGGTCCTTATGATTTATTTGTTCTCCAATCTCAGACTGTATAACAGTGGTGATAGTGTTGTTTAAGTCTGGGGGAGGTATTACTGATATTGTGATTTATATTGAGTTTTATAAGAAATATGAACTTACAGGTTTAGCATCGACACCCTTAACCGACCATCGATCGATGCTCTCTTACAGAGAGAGGTATCGAGTTTTATACTTAAGCTATTTACTTATGATTTAGTTTTTCTAACCAATCCGGGGCGGATTACACTGGGGATAGTGGAATTTAAGTCTGGGGAGGTTCGCTAATGTTATTTGATTATTTTTGAGTGTTATTTATTTATATATAAATTTTCAAAAAGTTTTTTCTGAGTCAATAAGAGTACTATGATCAAGATTTATTATTGACTAACCATGCTATAACCACCACTCTTAGAAGGTTGTTTGCAGAGATTACTAGAGATACCAAAGTGGATTATCCTGCCACTATATCACACTTGCTTAGAAATTTGGAGGAACCGAAGCTGATTTCCAACGCTAATCCTGACATTATTTGCTTGATTTGGAATTTGGTATACATTGGATCGGATTCCTTCTGAAAGTCTGGAAGGTAGAAGTCTGTGTGGTTCTGGTTCCTGTCTCTCTCCCATTCAAATTAAAAAAGGAGTCGAACATGATTTGACGGCTTCAACCATTAAAGCTTGATTCATATGATCCTAGAAAGAGATAAAAAGGTCAAAAAGAAGTGAACATGATCTGGTGGTAAAAAACCCTTAGGCCTTGATTCATGGAAGCTTATCCAAATATCTCAGTCAATTACAAAAATAAAATGATAGCCTTAAAAGAAGGGAGACATTTACTGAGAAAAAGTGAGAAGAGAGAGAGAGGAAAATAATCAAAGAAGGCTACATGTGTGTTCAGATACTTGCAGAGGTAAGAGTCTATATATCCCTTGATCGATACTCTCAAGGTAAAGCATGCACTTTTATTTTATGCAAAGAAATGAAATCAATAGAGGAGCGAGTCAAACTAGTATTTCCTAAGTTGTTGGTATAATGGATTTGATTGCTATACTAGGATAGGGTATATAAATTTCTCTGTGATTGACTTGATAGGATGTGGTTGCAATAAAGTAAGGTGACAGTTATGCTTAGACAATATGTGAGTCTTCGCTTTTCAAAACATCTTCAGGCTTGTTTGCTTGAGGACAAGTAAAGGGTTAAGTCTGGGGGAGTTGATATAGCATATTTATTACCAGTTTTAGACCATGTTATAGGCTCTATTTAAGGTATGTTATGTGTGTCTAGGCTATGTTTTGAGGTCTTTACAGGTCCAAGTACGTTTTGGAGATATATGGAGATACTTGGAGTATTTGGAGCATTTAGAGGAGAACTAACCCGTAGCTAATCATTGAGAGAGTCGAAGTACAAGATTACCATTGATCGACGATACAACGTTGGCGTCGACTGATGTTACATGACCAAGATCGATCAATGTTGCATATCTGCCATCCATCGATGTCCAATTCGTAGATATTCGACTTTAAAGCCCAAGTTAGAGACATGACACAAGATTACAAGATTACCCTTGGACGAGTTTTGACCTAGATTTTAGGGTTTTATATTTATACTTTATGTATTGCACCAAATTAAGGGTGCTAGGGGCTGTGTGTTGTGCGAAGTGTGCACCACCTCACCATAGTTTTAGGATTTATTTAGGGAGAAAATTCATAACTCCTTAGGGAGATTTGTATTGGAACCCTAGTATTTTATCTATGCATTATATTCAGATTGTTATTCTTACTTTAATTATGTCTGAGTAGTTATAAACTAGATTTAGGGTTTATTAATGGTACTGATGGATTAGCCAAACAATAAAATTGTTAGGGTCATTATTAGATCAATTAATAAAATTGTGTTTGTTGCTAGTGATCTAGAGTAGATAACTAGAACCCTGATAATATAATAGTTAGGCGCAAACGAGAGCATGGTCTAATACCGAAATTTATTCTGTTGAGCTTGGTTGCTAGAAAAAAAAGGAGAGTTGATTTAATTAATCTAGTGAACTTATCAAATTAGGTCATAAAGCTTGACTCAAGAAACCATCGAGCGACACAGGATCATTGCCATCGATCAATGGTCATTTCGTGTCAACAAGCGAGAGCTGAGACATTGGACTTAGTCAATAGATTAGACTCGCATGCGAGAGCTGGTGTCTTTAACATTAGATATCGAGTTCCATGACTACATACCCTTAACTTCAATCTTCTATACTACTTGCCTGAAACCCTAGATCTATCATATTTACATTTGCATCTAGTTAATTTATTAGCATATTTCTATATTTTCATTATTAGAGTATTTTCATATTAGCATTATTAGCATATTTCCATATTGCATCTATACCTTCTAATAAAGAATATTTCTTTGACATGATTACTTGTTACCAATATATATAGTTACCTATCTTAGTCTTTAGAAATAAGAAATCTATTGTGTGCCATTGTTCTTTGTTGATTCGATCCCTAAGTACTACACTTGATCTCTCTTGGCAAAAATATTATTTTGTGTGTTAGAATTAAGGGTTAATTTGACAGTTATTTGTTTAGGATATTTATACTCTATTAAAACATAAAAACACCACCACATCACCCATCCGCATCCACTGAACTGAGATGTAAAGGTCCATGAACCATCTACCATACAAATACTACCCAAGCTTAAAACTTGTGGCTCCTCGATATAATGCTCTTTGTGAGATAATAACAAGGATTCATTTGCATTGAACTATGCTTGACATTCACTTTCGGCATATTTGATAAGTTCCCAAGGCCATCAATGTATATCCCTTTATAGTTTATCATTACGAGCCTTTCAAATACAGCAGATTATCTAGGGATAAGTTTTTTTTTTCCAAGGCTGGATCGTAGATGCTGCTCTTCCTCCAAAATAAATTATCTATATTGGCATAAACACTCGGTAGCGGAAAGATGTTAGGACTAGACAGAGTTTCTAATAAATACCATGCATGTAAAGCTGGTAGGCCTTCAAAAATAGCATGTGTAACAGTTTCTTCTGGTTCTCGAAATCTTGGAAAATAATTGTCGCATCGCATATTACGACGTATCAGGTTTCTTGTGACCGCCACATGTCCTGTTATCAGTTGCCAAACTAGTGACATAACTTCTGAGGTGCCCTTATTTTCTAAGAAAAGGCTTGTAGTTTGGTTATACTGGGCTCCAGAACCTCCTTATCTTCATCATTTTCCAATAGATTACGTGCTATCCAATATTAAGATTTAACCGTGTATTTTCCATTCTTTGTATAATCCAGCAAAATGAATCACAACGATTAGTTGGGATTATAGCCAAACATCTTATTATCTGATTAGAGGTCTATATTTGTGGGGAACATAATTTTCTAGTATTCTAACATCCCACTACTTGGATTCTCCATCAATAAGACCACTGCCATTTTTGGGTGCAAAACTAGTGCAATTGGCCGAGCCGGCATAGCAGGTGTCGTAGGGATCCAAGGGTCCTCCCACACATTGATTCTATATCTAGTTTGGACTTTATGTCTAATTCCCAATAACAATAACTTTCTTTCAGCTGAAATACTAGTCCACACATATAATGGGTTATTAACAGAGCTTATTCGAAAAAGAGAACTCATTAGATAGTATTTACCCTGCAAGACTTGAGACCTCACGAGTCTGGATATTGAACCAGTTGCCATGTTTGTTTCACCAGCAATGCTATGTTGAACTCATGAATCATACGCAATTCAATTCCGCCCTCCTCTCTCGGTAAGCAAAGTTTTTTTTTCTTTTTTCTCAGAAATCCTACTCTTTGGGGATTTGAGTTTCACCAGAATTGTGCAATGGCACTTGCGAGATTTTCACATGTCTCCAACATGGAACAGGAAGCTGGACATGACATATATCTGAAGAGCTAGCAAGATAGATTTAATTATGACTTCCTTTCCTCCTTTTGATAGCCATCTACTTGTCCATCCATTCACTCTATTTAGTAATCTTTACTTGAGAAAGGAAAATAGCTTGCACTTAGACATTGTAACAACCCGCCCCGTGCGATCCATGCTGGCTATGTAGAACACCAACCCTAACCCCTCACATGTGATCCCTCAGTGACTATCCTGGTAGGTTATTGATGCGCTTGGGTTCGAAGAACGCCAAGCGGACCAATAAACTACATGGCAAGAGCTTGGGGCTTACAGGTGAGGGGTTAGGGTCAGTGCTCTTCAGAGCCAGCCTTGGTCCCACGGGATGGGTTGTTACAATAAATATTAAACTCTTACTGTAACAACCCGCCCCGTGGTACCTAGGCTGGCTCTGCAAAGCACTAACCCTAACCCCTCACCTATGGGCCCTCAATAGCTCCCCAGGTAGGTTTTTGGTGCACTTGGCATTCCTCGAACCCAAGACCTCACCCTTTAACAACCCTCCCACATGACAAGTTGTCACCAATTAATCTGCAGGTCAATTGGTGACAACTTGTCCTGTGGGAGGGTTGTTAAATGGTGAGGTCTTGGTTCGAGGAATGCCAAGCACATCAATAACCTACCTGGGTAGCCAGTGAGGGTTCACAGGTGAAGGGTTAGGATCGGTGCTCTGCAGAGCCAGCATGGATCCCATGGGGCGGGTTGTTATATAAAAAGTCGACTTTTATTATATCAACCCACCCCATGAGACCCATGCTGGCTCTGCAGAACAACGACCCCAACCCCTAACCTGTGATCCCTAAGCTCCCTCCAGGTAGGTTGTTGATGCGCTTGACATTCCTTGAACCCAAGACCTCACCCTTTAACAACCCCCCCCAAAGGACAAGTTGTCACCAATTGGCTTGCAGATTAATTAGTGACAACTTGTCATGTGGGAGGGTTGTAAAATGGTGAGGTCTTGCGTTAGAGGAATATCAAGCGCATCAACACCCTACCAGGGGGGAGTTTAGGGCGCACAGTGAGAGGTTGGGATCGTTGCTCTTTATACCCATCTTCCGCATAACTGATTCAATGAAGGACCACTCCATCCTATCGTACGCTTTACTCATATCCATATTTATGGCCATCCTTTTACATCTTCCACTTTGTTTTTTGTTCGTAGAGCATGAAACCTTTCTTGAGAAATCATGATATTTTATATAATCTGTCTTCCATCTACAAAGGTTGACAGAGTCTCTAATATACGATCATGTAGGACTTTCTTCAATCTTTGGCATACGACCTTTGAGATTATTTTTTCGTTGACATTGCATAATCTGATCGGTCGGAATTGAGACATATATGTTGGCTTAGTCGTCTAGGGGATTAGAAAAATATTGGTATCCTTTAAGACATGTGCCATTGTTCCATCAAAAAGGACTTGATTCACCATACGGGTTAAATATTCCTTTACAATGTCCCAAAATTTTTGATAGAAGAGAGTTGTCCTCCCATCTGGCCCTAGAGCTTTTTCTGGATGCATAACAAAGAGTGCTAGTGTCAAAATAATCATTTAACGTCCATGTGATTGTTATCGATACCTCAGATAACGCTTTTTCTATATCTTATGAATTAGATGACTCAAAGATTTGCGTAAAATAACTAGTAGAAATGACTATCAGTCCCTCCTCATCTTCCACAACATTTCCTGAAGCACCTTGGAGCTGTGTGATTCGGTTCCTCGCTCTCCTTTGCTTTGTTAGTTTGTGGAAAAGCTTTGAGTTTCTGTCTCCTTCTCTTAACCATAACGCCCAGATGTTTGGTTTCTAGAACATCTTCTATGCCTTTAAAGCATCATATAGTTCCTTTAATGCTACTTCTAGTTCCTTAGTTGTAGTATTGTCATTTGAATATAGATTCTCGGCCTTCTCTTTGAGATCATACACAAGTTTTCTTGATTTGTCATTATTATGCCTCCTCCATTGAATTAATGTTGTGCGACAACTGGAAATATGCTCTATAATATTACTTAAGGAGAAAGGTCTGATGAAATCCATCCCTCAAGAATGATGTGCCTTAACTCCTCAATATCCAACCAATCTTTTTCAAATTTGAATTTTTTTTCCTTGCCGTAGTTGTTTTTTTGAGAATGTTTGCTAGGACCGAATGATGATCTGATCCCCATAACCGCAAGTACCTCACAGCAGAGTGAGGAAACTTCTCATGCCAGTTCTCATTTCCAACAGCTTGATCTAGTCGGCACCTGACTGTTGTACGTTCTTATTTTTCCAACTCATGATAGCATATTCCCAGTAAATGGAAATTCCACAATCACTTAGCATCTTCTTGAAAGGAAGAAACAAGCTATCAGAGCGTCGTCTGCCCCCTTACTTTTCATTGTGCCCAGTGATTTCATTAAAGTCTTTGATCATGAACCAAAGTTCACTTCTTGTTGTTGAGAAACGCGTAAGACATTCCCAAACCTGATCTCTACGTTCTAAAAGAGGGTCTCCATAAACAAAGATCATAAAAAATTTATTCCATCAATGACGGCCTTGACATCAATCATACGATTATTTGAGAACAAAATATTAACTTGGAGATCATCCATGAAAAACAGAGATAAACCTTTACTTTGGTGAAGTGGTTCAACAATGAACAATTGGTCATATCCCAGATCAGCTTGAATGTTCTGTAGCAAAAGCTTCTTATTTTTGTTCAAGAGAGGAATAATACTCATGGATGATGCTTCCGGTGCATCTCCTTAGTCATTGAACTGTGAAGTCTTTCCCAAGTTCTCAACAACTCCAACTAAGAATCTTCATAGATGAAGATTAGGTGTTTATAAGTTCGCATTTTAAAAATTCAACAAAAAATTTAAACAACTTTAATAATTCAAAAGAATTATTCTAATTAGGAATCATATTATATATAAAATGGCACTTTTCTCTCTTCTAAGAGAGTCCACGTTATAAGATTTTTTTATTTATAGAAAATTGGGTTACAAAATAATTTAGGAAAAAGGACTATAAAAGCATAGAAAAATTGTTATAGTACTAGAATAGTAAAATTCTTTTGAAAATTACTAGAATGTTTATGGATCCCTAGTAAATTACAATAAATTCCCTTATTAAGTTTTTTTTTTCAGTTGAGATTATTTTTAATTAACAGATTCCCGTAAATAATTTGTGTATCCACGTCATTAATTTTTGTGATCAGAAGAGAGAAGAAAATCAACCATCGTCACAATTCCGGTGGTAAAATTTTTTTCTCCGTTCTACGAAAATCAACCGTCATCACAACTTTCTCTATTCGTAACACACAACTTTCTCTATTCGTAACACACAACTTTCTCTCTTCGTCAACCATTTAGTCGAGATTGTTGTTTATTGTCTCAAACTGTCTTCGCCAAAATCGTCTTCTTCGTAAGTATTTCTACGAAATCGTCTTCGCCGCAACCGTATCTACACAATAGCATTCTCCGGTATTTTGTGGCTGAGTTTGATTTACGTTGTGACTGAGATTGATTTATATTGTGGCTGAGTATTTATAATGTTGTGGTTTAGTTATTTTTCTATTGCGGCTGAGTTATATATTATGTCGTGGCTGACTTTTTTTCTATTTATTATCTTGTGGCTAAGTCAGTTTTCTATTGTGGTTGAGTTATATATTATGTTGTGGCTGGGTTATTTTTATTTTTCATCTAAGTTACATATTGTGGTGCGGCTGAGTTATAAATGCAGTTGTGGCTGAGTTATATATGTGTTTTTTGATCAGATGAATGTTTTTGAAGATCAAGCACGAGATTAGCCTCCAAGACTATACGCTGAAGGGGCTTCTAATCTAGAAAATAAAGCATTAATCAAAATATCCATATGAGAGAATTTCATCAAGTTAGAGAAGCAATTGGCCGGGATGTGTGGGAACACGTGAAGCAGTTTCCTATTGGAATAATTGCTAAGCTATCTGAACGCAAAAGCTTGTGGTCTGGTAGGACTGTAAACTATATACTATGTAGACAGCTGCGAGTATATAAGAAGGAGATTTGGAGTCTCTTTGGTGATGAACCAATTAGGTTTAGCTTACACGAATTTTGGTGAGATCATTGGGTTAAACACAGATCCAGTGCCAACATAAAGTTTTAAACTTGACCAATACAAAGCGTTTTGGGAGGAGTTGAATATGCCGCTTGTTATGGGACCCAAGTTAGATGAACTGAGGGCAGCATTAGAGGTCTGTCCAGCCTGGAGTTTTGAGAAGCATAAATGGTTAGGGCTGTTACTTCTTTAAGCCATGGGACTTTATGCTTCGCATCATAATTATAGGATACCATTTGGAAGTGCAAAAAGAGTATTCAATGATGAAGCTATGATGACGTTTCCATGGGGTCGGACTGTATATGAAGTTCTTGTTGACTCTATTAAGATGTTGAAATCCGCAAGGAAGATCATACACCATAAGCGGCCTGAAGGACGTGTTATTGGTTTGGGCGTATGAATCTGTCACTTGCTTTGGAGAGCGTTTTGGGAGAGTGGTCGATGAGCAAGAAGTTCTGCTTTTTTGATGGGGTGGAAAGCGTACACGTTCAAGTTTTGCTATTGTTATCTCTGAGGAGGTCAGAGATCGTGGCGAGGTAAGGTTTCACGCTGAGTTATTATTTATTTGGTGGCTGAGTTATGAGTATTTGATGGTTGAGTTATTCTTTAGAAGATGGCTGAATTATTCATTTTTGATGGATGAGTTATTAAGTATTTGGCGGAGTTATTAAGTATTTAGCTGAGTTATGAGTTGTTTAATGACTGAGTTGTGAGTTATTTGTTGGCTGAGTTATTAGTTATTGTTGCAGGTGCGTATGCGGAAAATGGTTATGAAGGACTTTGTACAAGAGATGCTTCCTTAGTGGCCGGGTGAAGCAGATGACCCACAACTCGTTAACTTGATAACATACATACATGCAGATAGTTTTTTTAGAGGTTTTTGAGAAGTGCAGAGGAATGAGAAGAAGAAAAAAAATGGAGGCTGAACCACCCACTAAGAAGTATAAGAAAGTTAAGAAATAGAAGGAAGTGAACACGAGTGAGGGTGAAGCTGCTGCAAAGGGAAATAGTGTTAGCGATGAGGAAGGTAGGGAAGATATAGGGAACAATGCGGCTCTACTAATCATAATGACTACTCTGGATAATATTTCCAGAAAAATTGTCAATGGTAGATTTAAAATGGTTTGAGTCACGATTAACTACATACGATTTCAACTTCAGAGAGTTAGTCTGAAACACTTCAAATATGGAGAAGAACATTGGTGATATGGTCCAAGCTGCAGTGGATGAGTGTCTGAAATTTATGGGGGTAGGGGAAGGTGCCAAAAACTATGATTTCGTGCCAAAAGTTCCTGAACCATCTTTACTAATAGGCTCACCACACAATTTTCCGCATAAGTCCATCAATAGTCCAACGGAATCTAAGACCCCTGATGAGGAGGTTGCTAAGGCCAATGCCAAAGGTTTGGGGGCTAAACCGAATTTGGAAGATGAAGTTGCTAAGAAGGCAACTGAGGTGGAAAAAAATTGGTTGACGAGTTTGGTATTGGCGGTGCTACTGATGTTGATTTCGTTACTGTTTCTCCTGCTAAGGCCCCAAACTATGGACGAGGCTGCAAGATAAAGCCAAAATAGAAAGAAAATGAGGTAAAAATGAAGGATGTGGTGAGTTACAAAAAAAGGAGGCGGCTAAGTTACAAAAGAGGGAGGCGGCTGAGTTACAAAAGAGGGAGCCGACTGCTAAGAAGAAGGAGGCAGCTTATTGAAAGAAGAAGGAGGCGGTTGAGCTAAGGAAAAACCAGGTTGAGTTAAAGAAGCAAGAAGCTGCTGCTAAAAAGAAGGAGGCTGAGTTAAAGAAGCGAAAGGCGGCTGCGTAAAAGAAGGAGGCCCCTGCTCCAAAAAGGACAACGTATGTCGGTGTAATAACAATAAATGTTCTGTGGAAGAAGCAGATTGAAGATGATAGTAAGCTTGCAGATATGACCAACGAATGGTTGGCGTCAGAAAACGAAATGTTCCCGGAGTCTGATGTGGAGGAAGAGGAAAACATTACACGTGGAAAAATAAAACGTTATCGGGAGAGAGATGTTCAATTATCTCCAAATGGGTGTGCAGTGATGCCAGCATGTGCTTCTTCAGAACGAGTTTTCCTTACATTAAAGACAATGAAATGACGTGCATGAGGAAGAATTTTGAACCTTCAGCAGCAATATATGATCCTCTAGCACCTGTTAATCTGGCTAAATTGGGTAAACTTATGGAACACGTTAAGAACCTTCCATTTACAAAACAAGGAGGTAAACTAACAGCTGAAAAGGAGGGTGACTTCTACAAAATCCTCATCACTAAAAGACCGTTGCCAGACAAAGAATATGGATGGTTTTTTGATAATGTAACTCTACATTACGGATGAGTTATATATTCTATGTGGCTGAGTTATATATTATACGGGGCTGACTTGCGATACTTTACGGCTGAGTTAAATATTATTGGATGACTGACTTAATCTTCTTTGTATACATGTATGTTCGTATATTAGAGTCCTCATTGGAAGGTCCATGCGAG
Source organism: Moricandia moricandioides (assembly GCA_905132885.1). NCBI lineage: Eukaryota > Viridiplantae > Streptophyta > Magnoliopsida > Brassicales > Brassicaceae > Moricandia > Moricandia moricandioides. The sequence continues at coordinate 86,256 of CAJHQQ010001576.1, forward strand.
ATCCCAGCCCATTCTGATCCAAGCGCATTTTCTTTATTGACTTTTGGTTCCTCTGTGTATGGATTCACGATTACAAGCAGTTCAAGATAAAACCACATGTGATGAAATTCAAAGGTACTTGCTATGAAGACTTAGAAAGCGGTAGGGTTCCCTTTGATGCTCAATAAAACTTGAAATGGTTTGAAGATGTGGATCACTTGTACGGAATGCTTCAAGTTAAAGGTGATCATTGGGTGGTGTTTCACATGGATCTGCTGAAGGAGAAGATTGATTGCTACGATCCAATCATTGGAAAATTAACACTCGAAAGTGACCTGAAAATTCTTAATGCATTTAAGCCGCTTACGAAAATGATCCCTGTGTTGTTGAATGATGTTATTCGTGCCAATCTCCAAAAACCTAGCAAGAAGCAGTTTGCATTCCGAAGGAGGAGAGGCAAATACATTCCACAAAACGTTGAAGTTAGCGATTGTGGGGTGTATTCATTGAAGTTTTTCGAATGTCTAGCGCTTGGTGTAAATTTTTTTGGGATAAAAGATACAAATATTCAAGGTTTACGTGTCAAGATGGCAGCAGACATCCTCGATGAAGTATGAAATAGGGTTTGCTAAACAGTATGTTTAACGGTTGAACCTTTTATTTTCTATTTGGCTTAAATTGTGGTATGTGTATATAACTCAGCTTCATCGTTTATATATCTCAGCCGTATCGTAGATTTGTAACTCAGCCAAACCTCAAATATACTCTAAAATTAGAAAATATTTATATATCTCAGCCGTGTTTTGTTCGATAACTCAGCCTTATCGCTTTATATAATTCAGTCATACCTCAAACATACCCTAAAATAAAAAAAATAAAGGAAATACTTTGAAAAAATAAATTTAATCTCCTCTTATCAATTTTAAATGAATATATAATCATCTGAATGTGTCAATTCTATTGAATTTACATGTTAAGGATCGATCATGATCTTAGGTATATGTTGTCGTACAACTACTTAGAAACCTTAAATGTAAATATATGATGTGAGCCTAATTCATACAAAGTAAACCATATACAAATGAATTTGTGTACTTTATTATTTTTCCTAGTGGTACCTATACTAAGTAAATCCTAAACTCTAAACTCTAAATAATCTTAAACCCTAAATAATAAATCAGCCGTAAACTAATAATAAATCAGCCATAAATTGGAACTTAATTTTGACATTTCGTATTCTGGGCGGGAATGTGTCAAAACCCTAAACTTATCATAATGTTCTGTATTCTTGCATCCTTTCTTGCTCTATATTTGTCGATATATATTCCCCTTTGCTTATACCATCCATATCCCATATCATACTATCTACAAAAACCTAATCTCATCCAAACCTAGTCCAATCGCATACATTATGTCGGATGTCCCTCATTGGTCAACAAGGTTAGGGCGTAGTGTCAATGCTATACTAAGCTCTGCAGATCGGGATAACCTTCATGTCTTAAACCCTGGTCCGGGTGCCTTGCTTGACAAAACCAGTACGACGTGGTTTAGATTTTTAAGTGATCTATCGCAATTGACCCGTCGATTCTAGCAGAAGGATGGGTTCATGAGTGACTGACATAACGCTTCATTCCCGATCATTTTAAGGAACACTGGTTTCTTATACTTGCTGTAAGGACCTTACCGATTATGTATCCATATTAGGCTTAAGACAAACACCAAATTTTTTGTTATCTTTGTTTTTTTGTACCGAAAAAACACGTGGGATCCGAGGCATAATTTGAAAGTTTGACACATTTTTATCTATTGGCCAACTCGATATTTTGCTCTCAAATGCGCAAGTTGAAGAGGATTTGGGCGCATGGTGGCGAGAAGCCTGAGTGGATGCTAAATAGAGTTTGTGTTTCTCTCGTTGATATGTTTGAAGAGATTAGACCTGCTAATTTTGTTTTAGAATGTAATGCGACGTGTTTATCTTGTGTATAACTCAGCCGTTAATGTTCATAACTCACCCGTTTCACTTTATGTAAGTCAGTCGTCAAATTATATAACTCAACTGTCTCTCGATTATAACTCAGCTGTCAAATTATATAACCCAACATTCTTTCTTTTATAACTCAGCCGTATCGCTTTATATAACTTAGTCTTGAATGTTAAAATACTAAGACATTTATAATATCAAGACGTTTATAATATATATCGAGACATTTATAATATCGAGATGTTTAAAATATATATCAAGACATTTATAATATCGAGACGATAATACTTAAATTTTGCCATTTTTGTCATATATTATTTTTTTCTTCTAGAGTTGGGAGTTCTGTTCTAAAATTGAAAAAAATGTCTTCCTCATCCTGCGTTTCAGGTAAGCGGATTTCTCGATTTCTTCTCCTATCAACTAGTTCGCTCTAAAATTTAATAGGATTTGCAGAAAACTATTATAGCCGACGATCGAATGCAGAAAGGAACGCCGAAACAGTGTTGGTGTGGTGAACCCACTGAAATATTTACATCTAGAAAGATCCAGGAAGATTGTACTATTGTTGTGCAAAAGGATATATAATAAGGTTAGCTTTAGTTCTTATTTGGCATGTGCTGAGTGGGAAACTGAGATATGTTTATATTGGTTAAATCCGAGACATTTATTCAAATAGACGGATGAGTGTTTGGTGGAAGAGGTTGAAGATATGAAGTCTGCGATAAGAGTCATGAACAAAGGCATGTCGGAGGTGAGAGTTAGTGTTGCTCGCTTGGAGAAATAGTTTGAAGGAATGAAGACGAAATATGAGAGAAGAGGAGATGAGTGTATGAGTGAGGTGCGGTGTTTGAGGAATGTGGTGGTTTGTGGGTTTGGTATGGTTATAATTTGCTACTAATACTTATTTGTATAGTTATGTATTGTAATCATAAGTCAGCCTTTGGGTTTTATGCAATTCAGCCGTAATGTTTTTTATTAGTCAGTCGTAACATTGTATAATTAAACCGAAACTCAGCCATAATTAAATAAAAACTCAGCCATAATTAAACAAAAACTCAGCCATAATTAAACCAGAACTCAACCATAATTAAACCAAAACTCAGCCATAATATATTTTCATATATTAAAACATTTTCATACATTAACCTGCTATAATACATCTTCACCACTCCCTTGTGCCCGTAAACACGCTCATCGGTTCAAAATTACGGAAGAACAACCCCACATCTTTGATACAAAAAACAGCGGTTACACATGTTGTTACCTTTATTATGCTCAGTGAACCACAAGACCCAATTTATGTCCATAATAGAAACACAGAGGCAACTGTAGAAAGATGGAACAACGGTTAAAATAAACATGTCCCTCCATTCGCGAAACTTATCACCATGCCACAAATCCCATCCCCATTTCACAGATCGCACTAGTTTCCCAATACTTTTAGTTGCTTTCCTTGTAAAACGAGAAAAATACTCCTCATCATCCCAAAAGATTTTCCGAGTCATTGCCTATGTATACACAGCACGATCATATCCTGCATCCGCTGCACTCTTCATGAGAGCAAGTCCTTCTTCTTGAAGGTTAAATGTGAAGAAAAACTGTACACCTTTGATATAAAGTGTGCTTGGGTCTCCCTCAGTGTAGCAAGTTTTCAACAATGAACGAGGCTATATTGACTTCCCATGTAATGGATAACACATAAAAAAAAGGGTATACCCTACGCCGATCTATTAAGGCCTTCATCGCCTTACAAGATGCTCTCAGACTATATAGATTTGTGAAGGAGTTACCGGCTACACTTTCAACCACTAACGCTTGAATTTCTTCAGGCATTTCAAGAACTAGGAAACTTTCCATTTTCTCTCAAATATGTGAATTTATAAGACTTTCGTCGATATATAGATAGGTCAAATTGATTTGGAGATAAATTGCGTTAAATAGAGAGTTGAAAATGTGTCTTGCTATTAACTGAGTCCTTCTAAACCTCAGCCGTAATTTAATATTAGCCGAGTCCTTCTAAAACCCAGCCATAATTTAGCTTATCTGTAACTCAGCCGTGAAGAGTAAATTAAATCGCGACGTTTAATATTTTGAGCAGGAATTTTAACTCACGACGTTACGTATTTCAATATTAGCCGAGTCCTTCTAAAACTCAGCCGTAACTTACGTGTTTCAATATTAGCCGAGCCCTTCTAAAACTCAGCCGTAATTTACCTTATATGTAACTCAGCTGTGAAGAGTAAATTAAATTGTGACGTTTAATATTTTGGGCGGGAATATTAACTCACGACGTAATACACAAAATATTAAAATCCGTAACTTAGTCGTAAACAAAACGTAACTTAGATGTAAAACAAAAAGCATTAAAATCCATACAACACTTTTACATCGGACAAGTTCTCACATTATGCCCACTCTGTCAACAACGAGAACATCTGTGTTCTTTCCTCGGACGTTTTTCTAAAGTACAACTTCTAAAGCAGATTTCATCCTATTTTTTCAGGCCTTTGACATGTTTGTGTTTACTGTTCTAGCAGGGTATAAATATCATAAACAATTAACTATCAAATTAACCATTAATCCTAACACACAAACAATACTCTTGCCAAAAGAGATCAAGTGTAGTACTTAGGGATCGAATCCACAGAGAACAATGGCACATAATAGATTTCTTATTCCTAAAGGTTAAGTTAGGTGATTATATATATTGGTAACAAGTAATCAGTATAAGGAAATATTCTTTATTGGAGAGTGTCTGTAAGACCCCGACCCGGCTGACTAAGCCGCGGTCGATGCCTCACGTCGCTCGGTCCATACGCTGACCGAACCTCTAAAAAATTTGCCCTTTATTTAAAAACATCGCACATAGGCGAG